>APFE030854774.1:0-37306 GCA_000404065.3 Pinus taeda | reverse complement strand
AATAATATATAACGTGTCCTAACGTGTCCTGTTCCGGGGGTCAGCGTGTCCCGAATCCGACACCACGAATCTCGAATCCTACGTGTCCCGAATCCCCGTGTCAGGTGACTTAGCTTGCCCCTTACTGCCTTTGTGTCACAGTGTCTAGGGACAACGTCACTCACTTTGCTGATCGATTTGCCTACCAGGAACTTTGATTTCCACCTCCCGGTCCCACACCTTGGCTTTCGTCTTCAAAAATCAATTCCTCCAGTAAAATACAAACCTCTTCAAGGCTCTGTGTTGCCTTTGCGTCAGGCTACGCTAGCCAGCCTTGCCTCTGTGCTGCTTCTCCTGGATCTCTCTCTAACTCTTCTGCTGAGTATTCCTGAATGAGGAGAAATATCCAACCGGAACTATCCCTGCCCCTCACTGCAAAAGATCACTTTGAATTCTCTTCCTGGCAACTGCCGTGCTTTAGAAATTTGATCTTTTGATCTCCACTCGATGTGTTTTCCAAATGCCCATCAAGCCTCTTCTTATAATCCTTCTGTTGAGAACCAATGGCCCAGATTAGATCCTAATCAATGGCTCATATCATTTTGGCTTGATCCTCGTCTTCTTCTAGAAGTTTCACCCATAGTTAGATTAATACCCTTTAATTATTTTAATTCCTTAAGTTTAGACTTAGGCACCCACTAAAAATAATTAATTATTTTAATAATACTATCTCCGGGTGGAATTTCCCAAAACGATTTCTGGGTATTGTGGAATACATGTGTCCAAGCCTCCCTGCAAATTTTGAGGCTTAGAGCACATACGATGCTACGAGAAATCAACACTTTGGGGAGTTGACGAGGCTCAAGCAGACCGAGAGTGCCGAGGCCTACATTTCGGAGTTTCTAAGGCTAGTAGTGATGGTGACAGATCTATCAGAGTCTAGGAGGGTCTACATGTCTATAGAGGGGCTAGTAGAGCCATTGCGGGGGCTGGTGATGTCCAACAGGCTTGGTACTTTGCAAGATGCAGTGGGGAAGGCCTGAGATTTTTGTAGGATGCTCTACTGAGGGTTAGGGCACCATTACCACCTAGCCAAGGTTTCTAGTAGAGGGGAAGAGACACTAGGGCTCCACCACCAAGAGCAAACAAGGGGCATGGATAGTTGGATGAGGAGACCCGAAGAGACCTTCGAAGGAGGAAGTTGTGTTTTACCTGTCAGGAACCATGGGCTCTAGGCCATAGATGCACAACAAGCAAGGCCCACTACATTGAGGTTTTCTTTGACAGTGATTTGGAGGATGATGTAGATTGGGAGGTGGGGGGGAAATGGCAATGCAATGCAGGTGGAGAGGGGGCCGTCGCCACCGCCCCCACTAGCGGGAGCTCCTTTCGCTCCATTAGGAGGGGCCCTTGCATCTCTATGTGGTGTACCCAAGTTTTTGACTTTGAGAATCAAGGGCACCGTGCAAGGGTAACATGTCTCGGTTTTAGTAGACAATGGGGCTACCCACAATTTTATTGATGCACTTATGGCCTAGAGGAGGGGTATCACAATCGCGGAGTTTGAGGGTTTTTCGGTTGTGGTACCAGGGAATAGAATCATGCAATGCACACACTATGTTCCAGCTTTGACAGTGACCATGGGGAACTACTCTGTGACAGATCACTTCTTCGTGGTGGATGTGCCAGACACCAATGTGGTGATGGGTGTCCAGTGCCTCTTCTCGCTTGGCAGAGTCACTATTGATTGGTTGTAGTTGGAGATTGAGTTCACAGGGCTGGATGGCAAACCAATTTTTCTACAGGGTATGCACTCTTACCCTCCACAGACTGTTTCAGCCCACAGGATGGAGGCTGATCTGAGACATGGGGACATTGAGTGGGCTGTGGAGTTGAGGGTTTCAAAGGCTTGGGGTTAGCCCAAGCTACCACACCCAAATATACATGCCATTTTGGACAGGTACCCAGTAGTGTTTGGAGACATACTGTCGGGTCAACCACTTGACTGGGGGTTTGAGCATATCATTGAGTTGGAGTTAGGGGTACAAGCCGTGATTACTACCAGTTACTGACATCCCAAGGCATACCGGGATGAGATAGAGAGTGCTATTCATGAGCTGTTGGCACTTGGGCACATCAGGCCTAGCTCCAACCCTTTTGCGTCATCAGTTGTTCTGGGGAAGAAGAAGGACATGTCCCTACTCATGTGCATTGATTACAGGGCCCTTAACAAGAAGACCATGAAGAACCGCTATCCCATCCCACGCATAGATGAGTTGATGGACGAACCGAGGGGGGTGAAGTTCTTCTCCAAGATTGACTTTCATTTAGGGTAGTGCCAGATCAGGATGAGGGACGAGGATGCCCCTAAGACCGCTTTCAGGTGCTGCTATGGGCACTTGTAGTTCCTGGTTATGCCTTTCGGGCTAACCAACGTAGTGGCCACCTTCCAATCCTGCATGAACCACATGTTTCGTGGGTAACTGCAGAAGTTTGTGTTGTTGCTCTTTGATGATATCTTGCTTTACATTCGGACCTGGGAGGACCACTTGCAACATTTAGAGACGGTGTTTCGTATTTTGGAGGAGCAACAGTTCTACGAAAAAATGTCTAAGTGCGAGTTTGGTTTGACATAGATGCTCTACCTAGGGCACATCATTACGGAGGATGGTGTGAGGGTCCATGAGGAGAAGATCAAGGCCAACTGGGATGGCCAGAGCCCAGAATGTGACAGAGTTGAGAGGATTTATGGGCATTTGCGCTTACTATAGGAAGTTTGTGAAGGGCTTCTCTTAGTTGGAAGCTCCCCTCATTGATTTGACAAAGAAGGGGGCCTTTGAGTGGACAGCTACAGCGCAAGAGGCTTTTGAGCGCGTCAAACATGTCATGAGCATTTGTACTGTATTGGCACTTCCATATTTCACCCAACCCTTTATGCTGGAGTGTGATGCATCCAGAGAGGGTGTAGGAGCAATTTTGATGCAGGGAGGGCACCCCATAGCCTTTGAGAGTCGGAGGCTACTGCCCCACGAGAGGTAGTACTCCATCTATGACAAGGAGATGCTATCCATCATGCATGCGCTAGACAAGTTCAGATAGTACTTGGTGGGGAACAGGTTCAGGGTCAAGATAGACCACAACAACTTGAGATTTCTCTTGGAGCAGAAGCAGTCGCAGGAGAGGCAACATAAGTGGGTGAGCAAGTTCCAGGCGCATGACTTTGACATTGAGTATGTCAAAGGGAAGCACAACGTGGTGGCTAATGCGTTGTCCAGGAGGTCGACTACCCTTTCACTGATGATCATTGCCTTGGATTGGAGGGCACAATTACTGGTAGAGTACACCAAGGCCTGATTTGCTTGTGAGTTCCTTGATGGGGTAGTGGTAGATGACTGGTACAAGGTGATGAATGAGGTGATTTACTTTAGAGACCGGATTTATGTAGTGCCCAACTCCCAATTGAGGGAGAATATTTTATAGACTGCCCATGACTCACCACTAGCGGGGCACCAGGGTTTCACAAAGACGTACAGGGCCATCAAAGAGTGTTTTGCATGGAGGGGCCTTAAGGATGACGTTCTGAGGCATGTGAGGGAGTGTGACACATGCCAGAGGAACAAGGATGAGCAGTCACACCGTGCAGGGTTGCTATAACCTCTTCCTATCCCCGAGGGGAAATGGGAGAGTGTGTCGATAAACTTCATTATTGGGTTGCCCACAATATAGGGCAAGGACTGCATTTACGTGGTGGTGGACCGGTTGACGAAGCTTGCACATTTTTTTACCATCTCAGCTCGGTACCCGGTCTCACAGGTGGCCGAATTGTTTCTTAGGGAGGTGTTTCGGCTACATGGTCTTCCGAAGACCATTGTCAGTGGCTGGGACAACAGGTTCATGGGGGGATTTTGGCAGGAGATGTTACAACTGGTGGGCATCGAGCTCACTCCGAGCACTAGTTATCACCCCAAAACAAATGGGTAGACGAAGATAGTTAACAAATGGCTGGAGGGTTACTTGCGTAACTATGTGACGGGCCATCAACAAGCATGGATACGGTGGTTGCACTTGGGAAAGTACTACTACAATACAATGTACCACATGTCCATAGGTATGTCTCAATTTAGAGCTCTGTATGGTTACGATGCATTATCTTTTGCTGACGTGATGTGTGGAGATAGCAAGGCCCTTAGGGCCAAGGACTGGGTATAGGAGAGCCAAGAGATTTTGCAGGCTCTCAAAGACAACATGCAGACGACACAAAACCAGCCGAAACTTTATGGAGACAGGGGTAGAATTGAGAGGCAGTTTGAGGTAGGAGATTTGGTCTTCTTGAGGCTTTAGCCGTACATGTAGTCATCACTCAAGCAGAAGGGGGTCGAGAATCTCAAACCTTGCTTCTATTGGCCGTATCGAGTCACTCGAAGAGTTGGAGAGGTAGCATATGAGTTGGAGCTACCCCCGGGAAGTCAAGTGCACAACATTTTTCATGTGTCTTGCCTGAAAAAGACATTGGGGTAGCAAGTGACAACTACAGAGCTACCCCCTATGGATGATGAGGGGCACTTAGTTCTGGAGCCAGGGGCTATTTAGGACTCCTAGGAGAGGTGCTTGCAGAACAAGGTCACCAAGGAGTTTTTGATCAAATGGAGGAGCCTACCAGATGAGGATGCCACTTGGGAAGGGGAGCAGATACTTCAATATCCTTCATTACAATTGCTTTATGACAAGCAACGTTTTGGCGGGGATAATTGTGATATTCCCACTTAGCATTATTCCTAAGTGAAATATCGATTTTGGCCATTTTTGTCTTAATTCATGTTTGCAGTTGGGAAATATGGGTTTAGAGGCCCCACATGTATTTTTGATTAAAGCAAGCCCAAACATTAGAGTTGGAAGGGGAACATCGAACCTCTAGTGGAGTGTGGGGGCCACCCTTAGAGAATCACGACCCACATGAGAAGTACGCACTCATCTGAGCAAGTTTGGTGGGAGTAAATCAAGTTGGGCCCACATGGGCATTTTGGAGGCACTTTGACAAAAAAGAAGGAAAGGCACTCATTTTGGCATTCATTCATCATTGAGAAAATTGCCTTTGACATAGCACGCTTGAGCTGAAGCCAAGTCTGCAAGTGTTGTTTAGCACACAAGTGTTTTCGATAAGAAATCTCAACCCTTGCTTCGGTGGACTTCGAGTGCTAGCCCAAGGAGGGAGTTCCATCTATACCAGTTCGTACTAGCTGTGGGGAGAGCAAATTTGTGGAGAGGTTTAGCAGTAGCAGCGCTGGGATTGCGATGTTCTTGGAGGAGATACGCTTGGAGGTTGAGGGGTCAAGGGAGTTTGGGGCTGGAATTTGAGGAGGAGTTCGTGGAAGTGTTTGTTTGGAGATTGCAGCTATTTTGGGGACTTTTTGCCGCAAGATTGATAGGTGGGTTGAATTACCCAGCAACAGAGCCATAGAGGGAAAAGAGGGCTGAAATTCCAAGGTCAACCATTGACCAATTCTTTCGTGAGTTATTCTGGGTATTTGGTGGAGAGCTCAGGGTTAATTTCCTGGAATTTTCTGAGCACTGGAGGAGGCCCTAGCAGCAGTTCACAGCCAGCAGCGTATTTTATGGGCAGTTCAGCGCAGATCCAGGAAAAAGCAGCAACAAACTTGAGGGGGACTTACTATTATTTACTCGGGCTTTGCTAGTTTGCCTTGGGAAAGCCCAGGTCTGCTCTTTCCAGCACCACATTGTACCCTCTTTATTTTTAATAAAATGGCTCAGCAGCTCAGTTTTTGGTGCAAATTCATGGACTGATTTATGTGTTTGCTTTTCATGATTTTTTTGGTCTATGCATGCTTTGTTATTTACTGTAAAAATTCCCTAGGAATATTACAAAAATCTTTCCGAAAATATGCTGGTAGGCAGTGTTTGAGGCACCCAAAGACCGTTGGAAAAATACTGTGAAATGCACCAAAATTACTGGCAAAAAACTGCTGTAGAACCCTATCTTGAGCAACCAATAAGAGAGATTAGGCGCGTGAGAGAAAGTTTTTCAAAATTAGAAAAACAATATAAATAGAGATAGAATTCCAAGAATAGAGGTCACAAAACAGGCTGCTGCACAACTGGAAGAAATTGTCAGAGGTAGAAGTCCTGTTGGGGTCAAGCAACAGGTGCCTTAGGACTGGCCGCAGAAAAGTTACAGTAGATGCTGAAACTAACGCTTGTAAGCTGACCAAAGTTGCAGAATAGACTACTTAAAATGCAATGAGCCATGGTGCCCTATGGTCAGTTTGAGGAAGGTGCACACCTTTTCCCAAATTTAGACATACTCTCTTGTCCTTCAGTGAGTCAGAGTTCTTAATTGAGGAGCGTCATTCTCAGATTTAGATAAGGGGCACCTTCCTATGTAGGAGGCACATGTTTACATGCAAAGTTAACCTCTCCTAGTGGGCACTCTATCCTAGGTAGCGTTATCCATGTACATTAGGTGCAGTCTTCCATGGGCAGTGCATGGATTAGAGTTAAGGTTTTCTTTTTAATACTGGATGCACCACAAGGTTGATTGACATTCCTTGTATAACCTAAATGTCTTGTTCAATAAAGGAGATTGAGGGTGTGCCAATAAGATAAGATAGTAGGAGTTTTGAGCTATTGCATTGTAATTTTTTTCTTTCAGTTAATGGAAGACAGATGCGATTGTGTGCTGCAGATTTGTACTTGTTCATATTTCCCAAATCACGTTTGTAGATCTAGTGTTCCTTTAGTCTAATGTGTTGGCTCAGTTGGTTTGAATTGATTATTTCAAGATGGAGTTCATGATGAGGTCTTCGGTTCTAGTCTGATTAAGGTTTGACTTTGAGTTGCTGGGTCATTGACTACTATTGTGGTTGGCAGTTGAGCCATCCTCCATTCGGATATTTTGAGTAAGGTGGGGGGGATCCCATGATGTTTCCTTGGAAAACAGGATCTAGTGCTTCTGCATTTGTTGTTTTTAATCAGGTCTGCTTCCCATGATTTGAAACTTAACATGGTGTCAATGCAGTGCATCCAAATTATTTCAAATCTGTGTATGGAGTGGCTTGTTACTAGTGAGGTGTTGTTGGAGGATCTCAGTGGTGTGATGCCAAAATACACTAGAGTTTGGAGTGATTTGTGTTTGAGATAGGCACATCAAGGCTTGTGAGGAATTGCGTGTGATGTCCATGTAGCTCCAATGATTGGGGTGTTGATTTGCACCTGTGCGGTTGATCTATTTGTTTGAGGCGCGTTCTGGCTGTTATAGTTGTGACTAGTCTTGGTTTGAGAGAGTTTGACTGGTTAGAGGGTGCTTCCTTGTAATTGCAGACTGTGAATGATGCTGGAGGAGGTTGATCTTTTTGGTATTTTGTGAAAGCTAAGGCTACAATGCCCATCTATCCTACATAGTTGGCTGAACAAAACAAGAAGGCAACCAAAGTGAAGAGAGTCATCCTTGATTCTGTTAAAGACCATTCGATTCGTCACATTGCAGAGAACCTTTGTATGATGCCTTGATCACTTTGTGTTAGATTGTGATTATTGCCCGCATGATGATTCTAAAGAACAAGCTCACTAACATTCAAATGAGTGACATAGACATGGTGGCTAGGTAAGTGATGAAGACCATTGAATTGAGAGATCAACTTATTGCTATAGGGTTGAAAGTCATAGATGAGTAGTTGGTGCTCATAACACTAAAATCTTCATCTTGGGAACACTTTATGCAAGGTATCTATTCTTGTGATATGATACCCACTTTTGAGAGGCTTTAGGATGATTTGATTCAAAAGGAGACAAAGTTAGAGATGGTTTTAGATTAGAGGGTAGGAGATCCAAAGCCTAGCTGTCGTTAGGAAGGAGAGGAGTGGAGGGAAGAAAGGACTTGGGAGGGGTCAGAAGGGAAAGAAGGAAGATTTAGGTTCTTCAAACCAAGGAAAGAAAGATTTGAGTCATGTGAAGTGTTTCAATTGTGTAAATTCCGAAATCCAGAATCCTACTGCAGCAACTGATTAAGTTTCTTCTATTTGTTAAATGAACTGAACAAATTATTTACTACATCTTACGGTAAATATCGAAACTAATACACTACAACCTTCACAAATAAAATACTGTGGAAGAAAAATAATGCTGGAAGAATGGATGCACACACACAAATACACAATTATTTTTGGACTAAATCCTCGAAAAACCTAACTCAAGAAAACCAGTGCAGTAGCTGAGGGTTTTTATTATTATGCAGTAGTAAATCTAAGTACAAAACTATGGATGCTCAAATCTTAGCAATACATACAGAGAAATGACTGATAATAAGTCTAGTGAGAAAAATCTCTCTCCCATTGGCGATCTGAAATTGACCTTGGCTCAAGATGAGTTGGTCTTTGCTGCCTTTGTGCAATCCCTACGTCAAACTACACTGTACTACGTCACACAACTCGGAACTGCGTCTCTCTTTGTATCTGATCAGCTGCTATCTGGAAGATGGACTCTCCTGGCCTTCGGGCTCCCACTTCGGCTTCTGGCATTGAATCGCTGCTTCTCCCCAGAAAATTACGGATTCCCCTTTGAAGCACTGTGCTATCTCTGCGTGGCTCTGCGTTGCTTCTTTGTGCCTCTCACTGCCTCTCGGCAATGCACTCACCGGAACAGGAAAATCTTCCTTCGACCTTACTATCCCTGCCCCTCTCTCACTGCTTCAAGCTCACTAGTTCTCTCTCCGACAACTCAACGCTGCTACTTTGGAGTTCGATCTGCAATTGAATTCGACCTGTTGGTGTCTTGAGTGTGTTCTCCAAGCGCTATAAAATTTCTTCTTACAATCTCTTGTTGAGACATCAATGGCCAAGATTAAAACATAATCGATGGTTAAGATTAACCAGAACTCGATCCACGTCTTCTTCTAGAAGATTCTCACCATGACTTAATTAATACCCTTTAATTAATCATATTCCCTAAATTTAGACTTAGGAAACATTAAAAAATGATTAATTATTTTAATTAAGTCGTCTCTAGGAGGAATTTCCATAAACGATTTCTGGGTTTTGGAGAATACATGTATTCTAGCCTCTCCACCAAATTTTGTGGCTAGAACAGATCTGATGCTACAAAAACTAACACTCCCTCTTAGCGAAGAATGTGTTCTAGCGTTGCAACCCATTGAAGCAACACCCTGTCTCTGCACCACCTTCTGTCATGCTGCTACTGCCCACCAACTACTGCACAACTCTGATAAACGTTGCATCTGTGCTGCAGCTGACCCTGCTAAATTGCTGCCAACACGCAACTCCCTCTCCATCTACTACTGCAACAACTGCAACAATTGCAACTGAAAAGCATCCAAAATACTAAATCAATTGTGATCAGTATGATGCATCTGTCACTCGAGTTCTAATTGCTGCTAAAGTCTGCGCTGTCACTAAAGCCTCTGCGTTGCTGCTGACTCTGCTCTGTGCCAACTGCACTGCTGCCAACTCTGCATTGCTCTGCCCAGTATCTGACTGCTACTAGCCATTGCATCTGTCACTCTGGCATCTAACTGCACCATCTGCCACTGATCCATCCTTCTACTGCATGCTTTGGGCTCCCGTAACAAGATATTGATTGCTGAGGTGGAACTCCTCAAGAATCCTGCCCATCTTGTAGCTCTATAGGGCTACAAAACCAAATCACCCCACCTCACTCTTGGAGGTATATCGCTGATCATGGCAAACTCTTCCTCCAATCTAGAGGACAACCTGTCGATTTCTACGGATGCAGCCTGCTGATCCTGCTTCTCCTCTTTGTTCTTCTTTCTAAGAGGACATTGAGTGCTGTAGTGGCCAAGCTCACCACATCTAAAGCATTTGACCTTGGAAATGTCCTTCTTCCTCCTGCGCTGCTCCTGCTGCCCTGTTGATGCGAGGGCCACATTCTCTTCTTCCTTTACTTGCTTCGTCCCACTGCTACTGCTGGTGCCATTGATGGTGCTCTTCACCAAATCTCGCCTCATCTCCTCCTACTGCAGATCAATCCACATTCGATCCCAATTCGGCAACTTGTCTCTGCCCAAAATACTTTGGATGAAGACCTGCCATTCTTCAGAAACACTATTTAGAGCTAACCGCACCAAATCTGTAAGCTGGGGTGCTGACCCTACTGCAGACATCTGGTCGCGGACATCTTGAAGCTTGGTGAGGAAGGGGTCAAAACACTCCCCTTTCTGCATCCTTGTGCATCTCAACTTTTCTTCATGATACATCTTCCGCTACCCGGAAGATCCCTCGTATAGTGTAAGAAGAGCCTACCACATCTGCCGGGCAGTATCTTTGTCAGCTACGTGAGACACCACGTGATCTTGAACCCCTTCAAGGATCAACCTCTTTGCTTTTTCGATCTCCTTGTAGGTCTTCAGCAGATCTGCATCTGCGGGTACAACTACCACATTATTGATGTAGGCTTTGAGTTCATATTTATCTAGAAGACAAGAAATTATTGCCTTCCAGATCACATGGTCGGAGGCTCCCTCCAACCGATCTTGATTTGTCAGCGCCGCTGATGCCATCTTCAAAAAAAGTCAAATTCCTTCTCTTCTTCTCTAAGCAGCTACTGACTGGCTCTACACACTCCTTGTTGGAGTGGGCAAATCTACTCACAACTACTACTGCTTTGTTGGGAAAATTGAACTTTTGGACTAGAAGTTCCTTGAGAAAAGAATGTCCTTAGTGTGTGCTTTTCTTTCCTCCTAACGCTATTTTGCACTAGCAAACTGCTGCAAAATAACTGCGTCCTAGCTGAAGATCTGCTCTGCAAGGAAAACACTGCTGCTCCCTTTGGCTTTGGTACTCTTTGATCTGGAAAATATAATTTATCTATCGACTCTCTCAGAGAAATAGACCTTTCCTCAAAAACTCGACCCTCATGGCCAAAGGAACTATGCTGCTTTTGAGGGTTTCGAACTGTTGCCTATGTAGAGCTTTGAAATTCCTCTTCCCTTTTGCTACTGAGCTCTCCGACTTATGATCTGTGCTTTGAAACCATGTGAAAATTCCAAAATCCAGAATCTTACTGCAACAACTGATTAAGTTTCTTCTATTTGTTAAAAGAACTGAACAAAATATTTATTGCATCCTACGATAAATATCAAAACTAATACACTGTAACCTTCACAAATAAAATACTACGGAAGAAAAATAATGCTGGAAAAATAGATGCACACTTAAATACACAGCTATTTCTGGACTAAGTCCTCGGAAAAACCCAACTCGGGAAAACCGATGCAGCAACTGAGGGTTTTATTATTATGAAGTAGTGAGTACAAAACTATGGATGCTCAAATCTAGCAATCCATACAGAGAAATCACTGACAATAAGTTGAGTGAGAAAAATCTCACTCCCACTAGCATTCTGACACTGACCTTGGCTCAAGATGAGCTGCTCTCTGCTGCCTCTGTGTAGTCCCTAGGTCAGCCTACGCAGTATTGCGTCCCACAACTTAGAACTGTGTCTCTCTTGTTATCTGATCATTTGTTGTCTAGAAGATGGGTTCTCTTGGCCTTTGGGCTCCCACTCCGGCTTTCGACACTGAATCACTACTTATCCCCAACAAAATACGGATTACCCTCTGAAACGTTGTGCTGCCTCTATGCAATGCACTCACCAGAACAAGAAAATCTTCCTTTGACCTTCTATCCCTCTCTCAGTAGCTCTTTCTCTCTCCAACAACTCAGTGCTGCTACTTTGGAGTTCGATATGCGACTGAATTTGAGTTGCTGGTGTCTCAAGTGTGTTCTCCAAGTCCCATCGAATTTCTTCTTATAATCTCTCGTTGAGACATCAATGGCCAAGATTAAAACATAATTAATAGCTAAGACTAACTAGAACTCGATCCACGTCCTCTTCTATAAGATTCTCACCATGAATTAATTAATACCCTTTAATCAATCATATTCCCTAAGTTTAGACTTAGGAAACATTAAAAAACGATTATTTATTTTAATTAAGTCGTCTCTAGGTGGAATTTCCAAAAACGATTTCTAAGTTTTGGAGAATACTTGTATTCTAGCCTCTCCAGCAAATTTCGTGGCTAGAACACATCCGATGCTAAAAAAACTAACATCAATTGCCACAATATGGACCACTATGCTTCTTAAGAAAGTGAAGGGAAAAAAATGTAATGTTCCAAAATAGGAAAAACAGTGATATGCAAGCATATAACAAATTTACACCACAGAAAATTTTAAAACAATTTAGTAAACACCCAAAACAATCAGAAATATGGAAGCAACTGAGCCATTTTATTATAACTGGTGCAAGAGTACAAATATATGGAAGGAATACACTTGGGCTTTCCTTTTTTGGCAAGCAGAGCAATGCCCAGGTGAAGTAATGATAACCCAGAAACTGTCCAACTGCTGCTTTGCACTGCCCCAACAAATATGCACTATCTGTTGCAAGATATGGCTGAAAACCCCACCTCTGGTGCTCAGAAAATTCAACAAATTTATTTCCGAGGTCCTTGCCAAAAACCCAAGAAAACCCAAAAATGGTTTGGCCTGGTTTTGACCTTCAAAAATTGACTCCAAAAAAGGCACTTCACAGTCCCCATCGATTCTACAATGTCTGCTGCTAAGATACGGCTGAAAACCACAACTCTATTGCTCAAAAAATTCTGCAAATTTATATTCGGGGTCCTTGTCAAAAATCCAGAAATGGTTTGGTATGGTTTTGACCTTCCAAAATCGACCCCCAAAAGGCCCTACGCCCTCCAAATCTGCTGAAACACACTGCCTGCCAATACAACAGAAAAATACTTACCAGACACTCCTGAAAGGTAGCTATCAACTCCACCAATACTTCCCTTATTTCCCCGGCAAGCAATAGCCCCAATGGTTGAAACTCTATCTCCCACATATGCCCAATTTCTCTCTTCTGCGCTAGCCACAAAGTCTATAAAATCATTCCTGAATATTGCTGCCACTTTCGGCCCTCAAACTTACCCAATAACCAAGAAATCTATTGAGCCTTCTTCTCCTAATTTCTCCCGGCAATAGTCCTCTGAAAGAATGTTGCAATGGCCACACTAGATCCACTACTGCGTCCTCCAGAAATACGCACTGCTGGGGCGAATTGAATAAAAATGCTGGACATATCTTTACAAATCTCCTCTGGATGATAATGGATAAACCTCTCTAGGGTGGCACTCAAAGTCCCCCGAAGAAAGGGTGAGTTCTCAGCATGGAAAACTCTTGCGAAACAAGTAGTGACCCGACTAAACAGCTCGAGCAACAGAATCAAAGTTGATAAGTCAAGAATGCCCAAATGAAGTGTGCTACCTTCCTTTTATAACTTTCGTGGAGCCTTTCTTCCCGCCTTTTCTTCCCTCGCATGCATTTCGAATCATTGGCTCAGGGAATGCGTATTTCTTATGTGGGTGGTCTCCACATATCATTAACAAAACAAAATAATATAAAGTTAACATGCCTCTAACTCCCAAGTCTTCTATCAAAAATCAAATGGGCCTCGTCTTCACCAAAATTGGCCCCCAAAATGTAGAAATAAATCTTGTTCGAAAATGATATAGGAAGGGACATTACAATCCTCCCCGCCAAAAATTGCTTGTCCTCGAGCAATGCCTGAACAAGTGCCCTCTTTGACTGTTGATCACCACTGTAACCACCAATAATACTAGGGTCCCAAATGTACCTTTGAGTCATCCCCAATCTTAGCACTGTCTCGACATGAAGGAATTCCTCAATACCAGGATCCCAACCATTCTAATCAATGTGAAGCACACCTTGCTTCACTCGATATCCAACCAGATATAGTTACTAGAATCCATCTGCATACTAGAAATAAGTAGAGCATCATGATAATGTAGGACTCTGCCCAACTCCCCATGAAATTTCCCTACTGAGTAGTCCATCTCATGCACTACAAGAGTAAACTCTTGGAGATGCAATCCAATCTTGGTGGAATTGAACCCTCATCTACTTGGGCCTCCCTTGATCTCCTCTTCTCGATCACCCTGCCACACTAGTGAAGTTCCCCACACCATCAACAAATCACTAAAACTAAATGGAAGATTTGGATGACCCCCCTTGTAGAAACTAGCTCACCTTTACAGGTAGATGAACTGCTCAGACTTGTTATGCCAAAATCCCTTGCCTGTTGCAGAAGGAACCTATCTTGCTGACATCCTGGCACTCTTGTCATGATTGACTGCCTAGCATGCTCGTACCAAAGCCTCCTCTCCCATAACTCTCGGCCATAATCTATGCGATGATCGCAGCTAGGACAATCTTGCCAAAGCGACTTAATAGTGCCAGTGCCTATTACTCCATGGCTAGGCCCAATCTTGAGCAACAATTTGCCTTCCCCTATGCTGAGGGCTTCAGTGATCCCCCATGTGTCCACCTGTGAATGAATCAGTTCGCCTGTTATCTCGACCATGCTCACTGAGGAGTGGAGTATACCACCAATCCACTGGATCCCTAGATCCCATAACCATACTGGAGGTCCACAACCCCCAATCTTCTTTGCCTGTCGCTGTGATATGCTGCTAGCTATTGGGACCATTCTGTGTTCCATCTCTGCCTCCGGTAGGTATCTAATAGGCAGGCACCGAGCATCAAGAACCTGTGCTGTGAATATCCAGCTGCTTTTAGCATGCCAAGTCACACAACGAGATCTGCTATCCCAACTCTTGATGACGTGCTCGGGTACTGCCGGAAGCTTAGGCATCATCTTGCCAACAAGGACTACCATCCTCCACGCTTCATGTTGACCTAATGCCTCGAGCAGTCCAACTGAAAAAGCACCATGTAACTCCCTCTCTGTCACCTCCCCCAGTGTGAGCCTATGGGTGGAACACATGCTACCTCGACAATCAACCATGCCATTCCTAAGCTTGTAATCGTCAACTTGTGCACCTACCAAGTGTCTCAACTTGAGAGTCTCCTCTCGGCCCATGACACATGGTGTCTCATCCAACTGCCTAGGGTGAGCCTCCCATGCCCTGTTGCCTGAATGGAGAATGTCAAAGGGCAACAACCAAACCCTCAGCAACTATAAGAAACACTGGAGGATGATGGGTGGGTATGTCCCAAAGAGTATGA
Source organism: Pinus taeda (assembly GCA_000404065.3). Lineage (NCBI taxonomy): Eukaryota > Viridiplantae > Streptophyta > Pinopsida > Pinales > Pinaceae > Pinus > Pinus taeda. Next base: position 22,229 of record APFE030854774.1, on the reverse strand, counting down.
TCAAGAGTCTGCCAGAATGCTTAAGAGTAATCCTACGGACGACCCTTTCTTTGCCTCGGATCTGCTGATAACCCCCTCGAGGTCCTGCCTCCACTAAACATGGTGTCCCCAGATGCTCAACAATGTCCTCATCGATCATAGGTGAGTTCCGTCCAATGGTACACCTACTGTCCCTGTCCATAAGTCTCCCTGGAGGCAACTCTCCAAGAGCCCACTGTGTTGCATCATATATCACTGCATATCACCAAGTACAACCACGCTCCTCGTCATGCCACTGTACGCCACAACTTGTCCCTGTACACCAATGGATACCCCCGACTACGACTATACCATCCCGTGTCCTGCCTATGTCACTGCTCGTACGTCCTTAATGCGATGCGAGTCACTCCTATCCCATGGTGTAAACTGACATGTTGTGGTATACCACCATGCATCTCCATGCTCTTCTGCAGGCCACTGCTCCTCGTTGCATTGCTCTGCACACCACTAGGTGTTATGGCCTAGAATTGGGTCTGTATGCATCATGCCACATCCCTCGATAACACTGGATGCTATGACCCGACTCTGTGTAGTCTTGGGTACCACTGCCTACTGTCATACCACCTTGTAACATATGGTATCTCGCATGTTCCAAAGTCTCTGTCCGCCACTCTGCTAGTGACCCCACCATTACATGCGTCATTGCCCTTCGTCCATCTTGGTAGACTTGAGAACCCTAACTCCACTCCTGCTAGAGGGGATATCTCTGCTGTGTTGATCCTCTATGACCCCTGAGTCCTAAACCTCAATGGGAGAACATCGTTTCCATACAATATCCAGTCTGGTGGCCTACCCATGCCACGTCCTCCAACCAACTCCTGCCAGAGAATGCTAATCATCTTGCGCCCTCATGCACAACCGACATGCCAAAACAACTAATGGAGTCTGCTCACAAACCACATGGCCACTAACGACGACTGAAACTGCCTTAGGGAATGTATGTTCTTCGTCACTGGGTCGACTACCTCATCAATGCCATAGCCATCCCGCATGTCTGATATCGGATAGGTAGCTCACCTAGATCCCAATGCCAACCTAGGGCTCTAGTGCCCTCAATGTCTAAGAACTCCCACTGAGCTTCACTCCAGACTATGGCCATATTCATGAGTCCAATCCACTCCACCGGGTACCAACTCATAATCTCTCACCATCCAACCCAAAGAGAGGGATCAAATGCACGAACCCTCGCACATAGAACAACCTCGACATGTGGATGTTGCACCTTGTGCAACTCTGATTGTCTCATCCTGCTATCCAAGGCAACACATGATACTGACTAGGTAGCTCTGTCTCCCTCTCTCCAAAGGGAAAAGGTGACCAAATAGTGCTGCTAACCTGGTCATCCCCTCTAGTATGTCTAGACAACTATGCCTCCCTCAACCCAATGCATAAAGGTGGGCTAACAACGCTATAGATCCCATCAGTGTGCCTCTGAAGCGAATTGTGTTGAAATCCCAATGTGTGGTCTTTATGTTGCCTCTTGTCAATGGCTAGCCCAAAGAATGGTTGCACATTCTCATCCATCATGGATTCTACACGAGCCTCTGACTGCTCCTCCATAGACAACCCAACATGTAAGACATGCTCACCAGTCAGTTGTAGGTGACTGCTGTCCAACAACTCTATCATAGATCTAGATGCCTTTGTACTTATTGGCTCCTCATCAATAGTGGGGATGTCTCTCGACACCTCATCAACCTGTGGTGCGCTACTATTACCTGAGAACTTAGTCACAACCCGGGATACCTCATCAATGGATACCTCAACAACGGATGGTATCTCATCAACGAGTGTATGCTCAACTGTCTCCTTGCCAACCATGGCCCATTGAACTACTCTCTTATCTTCTTCTTTAATCCCCTCCATCATCCTAGCATAATTCCACTGAATCCCCATTGGTTTGTTCACGCCTCGTAGTTCACAGAACTCCCAAAAAGAGAGGGACGCCTTAATGTCATGACCCAATGCCCTCCAATTTGCTTCCAATAACTCCATATCAATTACAATCGTGTCTTGCTATCTTGATGCATTAGCATAGTGGATTTGCTGTATTATTGAGAATGGTCTTGATTCCCAATTGCAGAATGAATCAACTTTTCCCCCACATCATTCATCATTTGTTGCATCTTAATCACCTCATTCAAGGTTACTGCCATGTTGTTTGATTCTAATCTTTCTTTGGATCACATGATTTCTTAGCTTTTATTCTGGTATTGTCATAGAACAAAGGGTTTCCCACACGCTGAGCCAAGATTATGGCTCTGATAACACTGTAATGTTCCAAAATAGGAAAAATAGTGATATGCAAGCAAATAGCAAATATACACCACAAAATTTGTTAAGACAATTTAGTAAACACCTAAAACAATAAAAATATGGAAGCATCTGAGCCAATTTATAATAAAATGGTGTAAGAGTACAAATATATGGTAGGAATACACCCGGGCTTTCCTTTTTTGGCAAGCGGAGTAATGCCCACGTGAAGCAATGATAACCCAGAAACTGTCCATTTGCTGCTTTGTGCTGCCCCAACAAATATGCACTATCTGCCGCAAAGATATGGCTAAAAACCCCACCTTTGGTGCTCAGAAAATTCTGCAAATTTATTTCTGAGGTCCTTGTCAAAAACCCAAAAAGACCGAGAAATGGTTTGCCCTGGTTTTGACCTTCCAAAATCGACCCCCAAAAAGGCACTGAGTAGTCGCCAATGACTTTACATTGTCTGCTGCAAATACACTGTTGAAAAACACACCTCTGGTGCTCAGAGCATTCTGCAAATTTATATCTGGGGTCCTTGTCAAAAACCTAAAAAAACCCAGAAATGGTTTGGCCTGGTTTTGACCTTCCACAATCAACCCCCAAAAGGCCCTACGCCCTCCAAATCTGCTGAAACACACTACCTGCCAATACACTAGAAAATACTTCCCAAACACATGAAATGTAGCAATCAACTCCACCAATACTTTCCTTATTTCTCCCGGCAAGCAATAGCCCCAATGGCTGAAACTCTATCTCCCACGTATGTCCAATTTCTCTCTTCTGTGCTGGCCATAGAGTCTGCAAAATCATTCCTGAATATTGCTGCCACTTTCGGCCCTCAAACTCACCTAGTAGCCAACAAATCTATTGAGCCTTCTTCTCCTAATTTCTCCCGGCAATAGTCCTCCGAAAGAATGCTGCAATGGCCACACTAGATCCACTACTGCGTCCTCCAGAAATACGCACGGCTGGGGCGAATTGAATAAAAATGCTGGAAATCCCCCAAGAAAGGGTGAGTTCTTAGTGTGGAAAACTCTTGCTAAACAACTAGTGACTCGACTAAATAGCTTGAGCAACAGAATCGAATTTGATAAGTCAAGAATGCCCAAATGAAGTGCACTGCCTTCCTTTTATAAATTTCGTGGAGCCTTTCTTCCCACCTTTTCTTCCCTCTCATGCATTTCGAATCATTGGCCTAGGGAGTGTGTATTTCTTATGTCAGTGGTCCCCACATATCATTAACAGAACAAAATAATATAAAATTAACTTGGCTCTAACCCTATGTCTTCTATCAAAAATCAAATGGGCCCTTTCTTCACCAAAATTCGCCCCCAAAATGTAGAAATAAATCTTGTTCCAAAATAATTTATGAAGGGACATTACAAACAACAACAAAAATAATGTGTATGGAGAGTAAAAACTTATTTTGAGGTGGATGAGTGAGCATCCAACCTTGAGACAACCTTCTCCATGGTTTTGTGACTTTCCATTAACATTGTCTATGGTGCAGGGAAATATCTAGATAGTGGAGAATCCAATCATATGACGTTCAACAAGAAGGCTTTTAGGGGACTATAAGAACAGGTGGCTGACATACATGTGGAGCTGGACGATGATTCCACTTATCTAGCTACATGAATGGGTTCTATTTCATTCAACATGCCAATAGTGATGTTCTAGAGTTAGATTCTATTTTATATTGTCTTGGTTTAATAAAGCGTCTTATTTTAGTCTCAACAATGACAGATCTGAGGTGTGTGATTGAGTTTGATGATCAACTAGCTATTTTAAAATATTGCAATGAGGACATTGGATGAGCTTTTGTTGAAGGTATGTGAGAAGGTGACCTTTATAGGTTGTTTGGTTATCTGATCAAACATAGAGCTTTAGTGCATGACAATTGTTGTAGCTAAATCTAGCAACGTGTGGCACAAGTGCTGCAGGGGATAGAAAGCCTCTTAGGGACAACCTCTGGGTTGATTATAGAGCAGTGCCTAGGACATCTTAAATAGAGGAGGGCATGAAAGGTTATATGTGAGGGGTTTGCAACACTCCAATTGTCACATAATGAAAGATGATAAGGGGGCTTGGTTCATCCCTCCATAGATACGAATAATGTATTTCAGGTACTTCCTCACACACAGTTCCTAGAAGTATCACATAGAACAACGAAGGCTTTGTTTAGTAAATGAGAGAGGATTAGGAGAAAGCATAACTCATCATATAGAGCCCAAAACATCCAGAATTCTATAGTGAATACATAGAGCTGCAAGCAATGGAAAATTCTACACTTGTTTGAGTTACAAGCAGAGATCAAGGGCTTAAGAGAGGATGGGTAGTATGATTCATATAAAGCAGTTTAAAGATATAATTTTAGCCCTTCTTTCAGGCATATGCATTAATAAATCAACACACATGGATCTGCAAAGAAGCATGAAATCATTTCTAGCAGCTATTATAGCATGAATACAAAGAAGAATATGAACATAATGGAATTAAATAGGAGGATAACATACTTTAATACTTAGAAGGGGGAATCACCACCATTTCATTGCTTAGTCTGAAAGATATGCTTGTGTAAAGTAATAAAGTCTGAAATACAAGTCATTCTCTTACAGATTTATGAGCCAAATTGGTAATCATAGAGTTCAGACCCCTCGGGTGAAATTCCGGAACTTTTGTATAATGTTGCTTCCCCCTATTTATAAGAAGAGAGGAAGAGCTATGGTTACAGTTAAAACAAATATCGTGGCCTGAGCTCCAACTGTCTACTAGACTAGCTGTCTCGGCCAGTGTAAGGCTCTGTTGCCTAAAGATTACAATCGAGATCTCCTCCCTTTCTTGGAAATAAAAAACTACAGAAAATAATAAGAAACAGGAGGAAGATGGAGGAAAAAGGAAAGATGGAGGAGGTGTCCCCTTGCTGTTCCAGTGGAGGCCTCTGATCAAGCCACTTCCTTGCCGTGATGAGTTCCACTGTTGCTCGAGCGGCTTCTGTCAATTCTCCCTTTATTGCATGAATGACTAGTTCTGTGGAATGGGGAGTGGGTCGCTACAAGTGCCTGTCTCAGGGGTCCTTTGCTGTGTAGAGGAGTGAGGCTCCACGTTGAGTCATTAAGTTTTTGTGAGCCTCCCATACTGGTTTAATGCTGGCCATACCTTATTTAATATCGTAGCTGCCGTCCCTTTCGCCTTAAGAGCTCTGCAAAACCCCTTTCGACACCCTAATGCACCTGGGGATGCGTTTATGTTGTAACCAGAAGTCCTTCGAACATAGGCCTTTAACATTAAAGTGTCGTGAAATCGGTGCGCTTAGATTTTCCCCTTTGGTATAGCCCCCCTTTCCTCTGTTTTCTTCATATAACCAAGGGCTGAGATGGGGGCTTAGCCTTCGGGCGCTAGAGCCTTTGAAAAACTTTGCGGGAGCATATCGACGCTTTACAATGTTCTAACTTTAGCTTTTCCCCAAGACACCCGCAATCACCGATCTTTGGGATAGAGTGATGAATGAGCGTGCGACTTTAGAAAGGGTCAGACCCGACATCCTTATAACTCCATTGTATAAAATATCGCGTATGGGGAGTTCTCGCATATCGCAATCGCGGGATGGGAAGGAACTTTGGCGGAAGAATGAACTTTGCTGTGTGCGATCGCTGATCCCCGATCTCGGGGTGACGTCATCACTACCATGTGTCACCCTGTGAGTGGTGACACGTGTCACCCGGAAATGCGACTATAGGACCCTTGAAAACGACGAAACTGCTTGACATGTGTCCTTCGTATTGCCACGTCATTGATGACGTCAGTTGCCATGTCAGCCATCAGGACCAAACATATTGCACCACATGGCCCCTAGGAAGAGAGAGAAAATGGCCATCCCGACCCTGTTTTTGCATGGGTTTCCTTTGTTAAATAATTTCGGCCTTCCCCGACGATCTTATACTAAAACACAAAATCGCAACCCTGCAAGGTTTTTGGGGAGGTAGCTCCTATGTTCTTGTGATCGCCGATAATGCGTGATTGCAAGATTGCCCATTGCTGATATGTTGTACCGCCGCACCGCCACATGTAGGAAAGTGAAGGGGGTGGCCCGACCTTTGGTTTACCATGCTTTTCCTTTGTAAATGAATTTCGGCCTTTCCCAGAACCTTTACATTGTATTGCAAAATCGACCCCCGCACGGTCTTGGAAGGAAAACCCCGCAGATTGCCGATATCCGGGACTTCGCTGATATGCCGGTGCGTCGATGCCATGTGGAGGACAAAGAAGGGGGTGTCTCTGCCTTGGTTTTACCATGCTTTTCCTTTGTAAATGAATTTAGGCCCTCCTCGACAATGTCACATCATATTGCACGATCGCAACCTGTGGGGTCTATAAATTTAAACCCCGCCGATCTGCTGATATCGCGGGGTCGTGAGACTGCGGGGTCGTGGCACTGCGGGACTGCGGTACAGCGGGATTGTGGGATCCTCGATATGCGAGATTGCGGGAATGCGAGATTTGCTATGCTCGGGGCCCTCCAATGTGCTCCTCTCTTTCTTTTCTTGGCTACAAAACCCCCACCTTCACACCGCTCTAACTTCTGATCTGGAAGTCCATTTTTGGACTTCTATATATCGTTGGAAATCTTATCACAAGCACTATGCAGCGGAGAGGGTCCGATTTGACTTTGAGAGCTTCAGTGGCTTAGGAAATGACTTCAAACTTGACTGCTTTTTTGCACTCTGGGCATCTGATAACCTTATAAAGCATTGAGTGACAACATTGGCTTCCACTAGGGACAGTGCCTTGCTGGGAAGGTGCTGAGAACTTGCAGACCAATATCCTTCACCATGGAGTTAGTAACAAATGAATCTTTGTAATCAACAAAATCTCTGTGGAACTTTCCCCCTCAATCTAAAATGCAGGATTAAAAATTCTAACAACTCAAAAGTAAATGCTGAGCTGGTGAGCTTATTAAGTTATTTATGTACATTCCTACTTATGCATAGAGCTTAATTCGGCTAAGTATGTTCAACCCTCCAATGGAGCCAGGCAGCGTTAGAGTACTGGTCCATATGCTTTCATACTGTTGAAAAAGAAAGATACAAATAAGCACGCACCATGAAAAATCAGCAAATGAAGAACTTGATACATGCTGCTGAAACAACCTCTGTTGCTGGCTTAAGAATAGGCTCATGTACTCAGCCACAGGGTCATGGAATAGGCAAGGAAAGTTTGCAGCTACCTTAATTTCATAAGTGGTCTACTGACCAATATCCTCTTGGCCAGGGCAACGACAAACACCTTTCAAGTCCTCAATTTCAGCCTTTTCAAGAGAATTTGGCTGCTGATCTTTTACTACCCATTTTTCAATGGGACAACTGTCTTGGAAATCTGCAACAAACTCTTCACTGTCAGAACTGTGAGAGTCATAGATTGGAGGGTTTGTTGAGAATTCTTGGCAGAAATGTTTCTGCAACAATTCAGCTTTGGTCTCTTCTTGAAAAACTTCTTGTTGGGAGCTTTCTCCCCACGTACCGATTAACAGCTCCTTCTGCACCTTCATGACCATTTTCTCCTCCTTTGAATCATATGAATCATAGATTGGAGGAGATCCTTGATCCTGCTCTCCATGTGAAAGATATGCATCATGGACTGGAGCCTCTTTGTTGACCTCTTGATGGGCCTCTTCTTCTTGTTCAACTTCCCATAATTGGGAGTATGGTAGCTCTGCCTCACTTGACTCTTCATCAGAGTTATATTCATCATAAGAAGGAGAAACATCAGACTCAACTGAATAATCCCTCTAAGAGTTTATTGGTAGCTCAATGGTGTTTCCTTCTTCTCTTTCTTTCTCATGGGGAGATGCTTCTTGGTGTGAGTATATATTTTCTTGGAATGAGCTCTCACATACGTCTTCAGTAGGGTTATTTACCTCGGGAATATCTTCATCATTAAATGTGCAACAAACTTCAAATAGAGCATTCCGTGGATAAAATCTTTTGAAATATTGATAAAATGATGTATGAAAACATTTCAAAGAAGATATGCTGCCACGAGGTATTGTTTTAAACCAAACTGTGGCATCCTCGTCTAAAGACCACTTGAACAACTTCATTTGTACATCTTTCAAAAAAATACCTTGTTGCTCCATGCATTCGTGAAAGTCTTTGAGGTGCTGGTCAGGTCTTTTCTTTGTGTTCCCACTGAATCTAGGCAAATAGGAATTCCACTCATGACATGTATGGACATGATTGGGATAACTAGCAATAGAAGAGAAATCCACTGGGGCAAATTGGTTGGTGAGGAGTACAGGAAGGGCCATCTTGAAAACCTCCTTATGTGATTGATTTCAGCTTCAAAAGTAGCGAGAGTTTTGGGCTGTTGTAGCATTTGAGTGAGTATGGGGCAGCTTGAAACCCAGGATGACCAAATAGAGATAGGGACAATGGAGTCGCTAGGATGTTTACCATAAATTTGACAGTGGAGTCGCCAAGGTGAGAGATCTTCAACCCATACTTCCCTTGCTCACCTACAGGGGAAATGTAAAACTTTGTCGTACCCAGGGAAAAATATTCTAATCCGTTCCCCGACAACAACGCCAGAGAGATTTTGTAGCTAAATCTAGCACCTAGTGGCACAAGTGTTGCAAGGGAGATATAAAGCATCTTAGAGACAACCTTTGGGTTGATTGTAGACCAGTGCCTAGGACATCTTAAATAAAGGAGTGCATGAAAGATTATATGTGAGGGGTTTGCAGCACTCCAATTGTCACGTAATGAAAGATAATAAGGGGGCTTGGTTCATTCCTCCAAAGGTATGAGTTATGTATTTTAGGTACGTCCTCACACACATAGTTCCCAGAAGTATCACATAGAACAACGAAGGCCGATTACTTCAAAGGGGATTACAACTTAATATGCTTTGTTGAGTAAATGAGAGAGGATTAGGAGAAAGCATAACTCATCATATGGAGCCCAAAACATCCAGAATTCTATAGTGAACACATAGTGTTGCAAGTAATGGGAAATTCTACACTTGTTTGAGTTACAAGCAGAGATAATGCACTGAGGAGAGGATGGGTGCTATGATTCATATAGAGCATTTTAAAGATATAATTTCAGGCTTTCATTCAAGCATATGCATTAATAAATCAACAACATGGATCTGCAAGGAAGCATGAAATCATTTCTAGCAGCTATTATAGCATGAATACAGAGAAGAATATGAACATAATGGAATTAGACAGGAGGATACCATACTCTAATACTTAGAAGGGGGAATCACCACCATTTCTTTGCTTAGTTTGAAAGATCTTCCTGTGTTAAGTAATACAGTTTGAAATACAAGCCATTCTCTTAAAGATTTATGAGCCAAATTGGTATCACAGAGTTCAGACCCCTCGGGTGAGAAATTTCGGAACCTTTGTATAATGTTGCTTTCCCTACTTATACAAAGAGAGGAAGAGCTAGGGTTACAGTTAAAACAAATATCTTGGCTTGAGCTTTAGCTGTCTGCTAGACTAGCTGTCTCGGCCAGTGTAAGGCTCTGTTGCCCAAAAATTACAATCGGGATCTGCTCCCTTTCTTGGAAATAAAATACTACAAAAAATAATAAGAAACAGGAGGAAGATGGAAGAAAAAGGAAAGATAAGGAGGACGTGTCCCCTTACTGTTCCAGTGAGGCCCTTGATCAAGCCACGTCCCTGCCGTGATGTGTTCCATTGTTGCTCGACTGACTTCTGTCAATTCTCCCTTTTCTGCGTGAATGACTAGTTTTGTGGAATGGGAGTGAGTCGCTGCAAGTGCCTGTGTCGGGGGTCCTTCGCTGTGTAGAGGAGTGAGGCTCCATGCCGAGTCATTAAGTTTTCGTGAGCCTCCCATACTGGTTTAATGCTGCCCATACTCTATTTAATATCAAAGCTGTCATCCCATCCACCTTACGAGCTCTGCAAAACCCCTTTCGAAATGCACCTGGGGATGCATTTATGATGTAACTAGAAGTTAGAAGTCCTTCGAACGTAGGCCTTTAACATTGAAGTATCGTGAAACCAATGCGTTTAGATTTCCCCTTGGGCCTCCTTTGGTATAGCCCCCCTTTCCTTTGTTTTCTTCATATAACCAAGCGCTGAAACTGGGGGCTTAGCCTTCAGGCGCTAGAGCCTTTGAAAACCTTTGCGGGAGCCTTTTTCCTTTTTTGCGTGAAATCCCACATATTGGCGCTTTACAATGTTCTACCTTTAGCTTTTACCCAAGACACCCGCGATCGCTGATATGCGGGATAGAGTGATGAATGAGCGTGCGACTTTAGAAACGGATGGACCCGACATCCCTATAACTCCATTGTATAAAATATCGCGTATGGGGAGTTCACGCATATCGCAATCGCGGGCCGCGGAGGAACTTTGGCGAAAGAATGAACTTTGTTGGTGTGCGATCGTCGATCCCGGGGTGACGTTATCACTGCCACGTGTCACCCTGTGAGTGGTGACACGTGTCACCCGAAAATGCGCCTATAGGACCCTTGAAAACGACGAAACTGCATGACATGTGCCCTTCATACTGCCATGTCATTGATGACGTCCGCTGCCATGTCAGCGATCAGGACTAAACATATTGCGCTACGTGGCCCCTAGGAATAGAGAGAAAATGACTTGCTCGACCTTGTTTTTGCATGGGTTTCCTTTGTTAAATAATTTCGGCCTTCCCCGACGATCTTATACTAAATCGCAACCTCGTAAGGTTTTTGGGGAGGTAGCCCCTCTGTTCCTGCTATCGCCGACAAAAAGGGATTGCGAGATTGCCCATCACCAATATGCCGTACCACCACGTGGAGGAGAGCAAAGGGGGCGGCCCGACCTTTGCTTTACCATGATTTTCCTTTGTAAATGAATTTTGGCCTTTCTTAGAACCTTTACATTGTATCGCAGAATCGGCCCCCACATGATCTTGGAAGGAAAACCCCACAGATCACCAATATTTGGGACTTCGCCAATATGCTAGTGTGTCGATGCCACGTGGAGGAGAGAGAAGGGGGCGTCCCTGCTTTGGTTTTATGATGCTTTTCCTTTGTAAATGAATTTAGGCCCTCCTCGGTGATGTCACATCATATCACATGATCGCGACCTGTGAGGTCTATTAAGTCAGAACCCCGCCGATCACAATATCGTGGGGCTGCGGGATAGCGAGACTGTGGGATCGCGGGTCTGCGAGATCGCGATACTGTGGGATTGCGAGACTGCTGGATCGCCGATATGTGGGATTGCGGGAATGCAGGATTTGCCATGCCTGACCCTCCAATGTGCTCCTCTCTTTCTTTTTAAGGCAACATAACCCTCCACCTTCAAACTGCTCTAACTTTTGATCTAGAAGTCCATTTTTGGACTTCTATATATCGTTGGAAAGCTTATCACGAGCACTATGTAGTGGAGAGGCTCTGATTCGACTTTGAGAGCTTCAGTGGCTTAGGAAATGGCTTCAAACTTGACCGCTTTTCTGCACTCTGGGCATCTGATAACCTTATAAAGCAGTGAGTGACAACAAAAGTGACAAATTCTGCAAACTTTCACACAAGAGATTTACTCCCTTGCTCTATGGAGCATTAGCTCTCTTGAAGGACATGGTGCAAGGATTGCCAAACTTCAAGATGGAGAAGATAGGAGGTTTGCAAAGAAGCTCTCCTGTAGGACATGGTGCAAGGATTGCCAAACTTGAAAATGGAGAAGACATGAGTTTGCAAGGGCCATACACTTGACAAGCATGTTAGCTCTACTTTCCTAGGCAATGTGCATAGAACAGGAGAGATTCTTGATTTGATCCATTTATGTATGTGGACCCATGTCTTTAGTTTATTTGATGGGTAACATATATTATTTTTCTTTCATTAATGATTTCTCTAGAAAAACTTGGATCTGCTTTATGAAGTCCAGGGATGAAGTCTTTATTAAGTTCCAAGAGCTTTAAAGTTCTTGTGGAGACTTAGAGTGTTAAGAAGATTAAGATGTTGAGATTTGAGAAATGGATTGTGAAAATTCCACAACCGGAATCCCTACTGCAACGACTGATGATATTACTCTTATTTGTTAAATTCCTTTAAACAAATTACTTGTAGTTTCCTACGACAAATATCGTAATACATACATTGTAGCCTCCCCTAAATTAAAATTATAAGGAAACAAGAGACTGAGCAAGAACGAAAATACAACACAATGGACACCATTATTTTTGGACAAATGTCCCTAGAAAAACACAATGCGGGAAACTGGTGCAACAGATCTGAGGGTTTATTATTATTAAGCAGTATTAAAATTATACGGAAACAAGAGAATGAGCAAGAAAGAAAATACAACACAATGGACACCGTTATTTTTGGACAAATGTGCCTGGAAAAACCCAATGTGGGAAACCGGTGCAACAGATCTGAGGGTTTATTATTATTAAGTAGTAGCAAATTCTGAATACATCTCTGAATAGCTCTCTGGTTATTCAGTTACACAGAGAAACACTGGCAGAAAGATTTGTGAGATTACCTCACACAATCACTGAGAAAATCCCGGTTGAACCAGACTTTGGATGAAGTGCCTCTGGCAGGCCCTACGTTGCCTTTGAGCAGTCCTCACGCAGTCCTTGCGTCAACCTCTCTAGTCATCGCGTCACCCGGTTTGCTGATCGATTTGTTGCCTGGAGTTTCTGCTCTCAGCCTCCTGGTCTCACACCCCAACTCTCAGCGTCTGAAATTGACTCTCCCCAACAAAATCTCAGACTCTCTCTCACTCTTTGCATTGCCTTTGCGTGGCCTTGTGTCAGCCTCTGTGTTTGGGCTACTTGATCACTCTCTGCCTCTCTCTGCCGATGAACTTCCTCCTGAGAACTTCTCACTTCAGAGATTCGATCTCTTGATCTCTCAGTGTGTTTTCCAAATGACCCTCAAGCTTCCTTAAATAATCTTCTCGTTGACATTTAACGACCCGGATTAAAAGCTAATCAATGGCTAAGATTATTTTAGCTTGATCCTCGTCTTCTTCTAGAAGTTACACCCACAATTAGATTAATAACCATTAATATTTTTAATTTCCTAAGTTTAGACTTAGGGTCCCATTACAAAATATTAATTATTCTAGTAAAATTGTCTCTGGCTGAAATTCAAAACGCTTGCTGGGTTCTTTGGAATACATGTGCCCAAGCCTCCCTGCAAAATTTGAGGCCTAGAGCACATTCGATGCTACCCCAAATCAACATGGACGAGGTTGCACCTCCAAGGACATTGATGCCTTTTGTGGAGAAGCAAGGATCAAGAGGGAGTTGAAAGTTTCTTACAATTCTCAACAGAATGGGGTTGTAGAGAGGAAGAATAGGTCCAAGCTATGATTCAGGATCTAGATTTTCCATGTGTCTTTGTGGAAAGACATGCATTATAACTGTATATTTTACGAACCAATGTCCTTGCAGGATATTGAAGGACAAGACACTAGAAGAAGCTTTTATCGGTGATAAATCTGAAGAATCACCATTTTTGCATATTTGGTTTTCTCGTGTATATTCATATTCTCAATGAGAAGAGATATGGGCCTTAATCTTCTAGCATGAAAGGTATATTTGTGGGTTACAATGAGTTGTCCAAGGTTTGCTAGATTAATCTTTCATCATAGTGGAACACTATGGTGAGCTGAGATATGAAATTTGACGAGGCTACATGGTCCTTTAAGTCTTAGGAACTTCCAAGAGAAGCTGAGGAGTGAGAAAGGCTTGCTGTCCTTAAGATTGATCTACAGAAAGAGGAGAAGTAAGATTTAATCAACAAGGTTATGATGAAGGAATAGATGGTTTAGGACATCTAGGTCAATGAGGGAGCCAAGATGGTGTACCTAGACATTGTAGCAGGCACAAGAACAAGTGGGAGCGTCTAAAGCCACATTTTGGGTGAGTAATCCTCCTAAGATGTTTCTTATTCATGTTGCTTCAATGTGACATTTTAGGTGAGTAATCTTGCTAAGACGTTTCTTATTCATGTTGCTTCAATGACTTCTATTGATATGACAATTTTCCAGCTGTAAGGAAGAAATCGATGAGCAGGTATGGCAGAATGCCATGGTAGATGAATCTGATGTCTAGAAGGAAGTTCTAGAGCCCACTATGGAATCAATGATTAATTCTAAGCATGCAGTGTGAAAAATCGTTTACCCAATTCCTACTGCAACAAATTGATGATATTTCTCCTATTTGTTAAATTCCTTTGAACAAATTACTTGCAGTTTTCTACGACAAATATCAAAATACATACACTGCAGCCTACACAAAATAAAATACCGCGGAAACTAAATACTACACTTGAGAGAAATAAACACACACACACAATTACATTGTTGTTTTTGGATAAACGTCCTCGGAAAAAGCCAATGTGGGAAAACCAGTGCAACAACCGAGGGTTTTATTATTATGCAATAGTAATCTGAGTACAAATCATTAGATGCTCAAACTGGCAATCTGATATAGAGAATACACTGGCAAAGAGGTAGTGAGAAAAATCTCACACTGTCATTGGCGATCCGAATATGACCGAGCTCTGGATGGCTAGCCCCACATTGCCTCTGTGTCACAGTCTCTGCGCTCTGCGTCACCCCTCTGGCTAGTTGTTTTGCTTCTAGAACTTTGACTCTCTGGCCTCTGGTCTCACACCCCGGCTTCTAGCTCTAGACCTCAACTTCTCCAACAAAATTTCAGACTCCCAATGAAGCTCTACACTACCTTTGCGTGGCACTACGCTGCCTCTCTGAAACTCTCTATGCCTTCTCTGCCTTGTACTCTCCGAATTTGGAAAATCTCCTCCGGTCTACTATCCCTGCCCCTCTCTCACTGCTTCAACTTTATTGAATCAGTTCTGGCAACTCACAACTGCTACTCAGGAAATTGGTTTCCCAGCAAAATCTAACTGCACGTGTGTTCTCCAAGTGCCCTTCGAACTCCCTCTCGTTGGAGCACCAACGACCAAGATTAAAACATAATCAACGACTAAGCTTAACGAGGAGTTGATCCTCGTCTTCTTCTAGAAGATTCATACCAGATTTAATTAATACCCTTTAATTAACCAGATTTCCTAAGTTTAGACTTAGGGAACCATTTTAAAAAGTTAATTATTTAATTAAATCATCTCTAGGTGGACTTTTCCCAAACGATTTCTGGTTATTGGAGAATGCATGTGTCTTAGCCTCTTTGCAAAATCTCAAGTCTAGAGCACACCCGATGCTACAAAAATCAACACTCCCTCTTAGCGAGTAATGTGCTCTAGTGCTGTAACCCATTGAAGCACCTCTCTATCTTTGCACCATCTCCTGCTGCATTGTTGATGTTTGTCTGCTGTTGCCCACCAACTACTGCGCAACTCCGATTGTTGCATACGTTCTGCTGGTGGCCCTGATGAACTGCTGCCAACACTGTATATGCACTGCAACCTTCTCCAACTACTAGTGCTGCAACTGCAACAACTGCAACAAAAAAACATCCAAAATACTGAACCAACTATGGTCAGTATGATGCATCTGTCACCTGAGTCCTGAGTGTTGCTAGACTCTGCTCTGTCGCTGAAGCCTCTGCGCTGCTGCTAACTCTGCTCTATGCCAACTGCACTGCTGGCAACTCTGCTCTCTGCTGCTCAGTCTTTGACCGCTGCTAGTTACTGAATCTGTCACTCTGGGACCTGACCACACCAACTGGCATTGATCCATCCTGCTCCTGCGTGTCTTGGGCTCCCGTAGCAAGGTATTGATTCATGAGGTGGACCTCCTCAAGAACCTTGCCCATCCTGTAGCTCTCTGGGGCTACAACACCAGATCACCCCACCTAACCCCTGGAGGCATCTCATCGATCATGGAAAACTCTTCCTCCAATTTGGAGGACAACTTATCAATCTCAGCGGATGCAACTTGTTGATCTTGCTTCTCCTCTTTGTCCTTCTTTCTGAGAGGACATTGAGTGATGTAGTGGCCCAACTCACCACACCTAAAGCACTTGATCTTTGAAATGTCCTTTATTTGCGCTGTCCCTGCTGCCCTTTTGATGCAAGGGCCATGTCCTCCTCTACCTTCACTTGCTTTGTCTCACTGTTACTGCTGCCATTGATGGTAGCCTTCACTAGATCACATCTCATTTCTTCTTGCTGCAGATCAGTCCAGACACCTTCCCAATTTGGCTTTGCCCAGGATACTCTGGACGAAAACTTGCCAATCTTCAGAAACACTGTTCAGCGCTAGTCATACAACTTTGTACGCTGGGGCATTGATCCTATTGAAGTCAGCTGATCTCAGACATCCTGAAGCTTACTAAGGAAGGGGTCTACACGCTCCTCTTTCTGCATCCTCGTGCATCTCAACTTCTTCTCAAGGTACATCTTCCGCTGCTCGAAAGATCCTTCGTACAGCGTAGCTAATGCCTCCCACATCTGTTGGGCAATATCTTTGCTAGCTATGTGGGATACCACATGATCTTGAACCCCATCGAGAATAAACTTCTTAGCTCTCGCCATCTCCTTCTTGTACTTCTTGAGTGGATTTGCATCGGCGGGTACAACTACCACACTATCGACACAAGTTTTGAGATCATGCTCATCTAGAAGGCAGGAAATCCTAGCTTTCCAGATCACATCGTTGGAGGCTTCGTCCAATCAATCTTGATCTCTCAACGCAGCTGATGCCATTTCTCCTGAAAAAGTCGAATTGCTTCCTCTTCTATTCGTAGTTGCTTGCTAGCTATACACACTCCCTTCTGGAGTGAGAAATCCCGCACACAACTATTGTTGCTCTGCTAGGAAAAATTGGAACTTCTTGGCTAGAAGTTTCTTGAGAAAGAAATTCCCTTAGTGTGTGCTCTTCTCTCCTTTTGACGCTATTTTGCCAGCAACTGCTGCAAAATAACTGCATCCCAGTTGAAGATCTGCTCTGCAAGGAAAAATACGCTGCTCCCTTCTGCCGCTGTAAAGCTTTGATCTGGAAAATCTAATTTCTCTGTCGACTCACTTGATAAATCGATCTTTCCTCAAAACTCGACCTCCTTGGCCCAAGGATTGCGTTGCCTCTCGAGTTTCGAACTGCTGCCAAGGCATAAATTCAAACCTCCTTCTTCCTTTTTGCTCTGAGCTCTCTGATTTACGATTTGTGGTCCGATACCATGTGAAAAATCGGTTACCCGATTCCTACTGCAACAAACTGATGGTATTTCTCTTATTTGTTAAATTACTTTGAACAAATTACTCGTAGTTTTCTACGACAAATATCGAAATACATACACTACAACCTGCATAAAATAAAATACTGCGGAAACTAAATACTCCACTGGAGAGAATAAACACACACAAAATTAAACTGTTGTTTTTGGACAAACGTCCTCGGAAAAACCCAATGTGGGAAAATTGGTGCAACAATTGAGGGTTTTATTATTATGCAGTAGTAATCTGAGTACAAATCATTAGATGCCCAAACTGGCAATTTGATATAGAGAATAAATTAGCAAAGAGGTAGTGAGAAAAATCTCACTGTCACTGGCGATCCGAATCTGACTCGGGCTCTAGATGGCTAGCCCCACGCTGCCTCTGCATTAGCCTATGCAGATATGTGTCATAGTGTCTGGCCTATGCATCACCATTTTGGTTGGTCGTTTTGCTTCTTGAACTTCGACTCTCTGGCCCTCCGGTCTCACACCTCGCCTTCTGGCTCTAGAACTCGACTTCTCTAGCAAAATTTCGGACTCCCTCTGCAGCTCTGTGCTCTCTCTGAAACTCTCTATGCCTTCTCTGCTTTGCACTCTCCGGATCTGGAAAGTCTCCTCCGGTCTACTATACGTGACCCTCTCTCACTGCTTCGACTTTACTAAATCACTTCCGGCAACTCACAACTGCTACTTAGGAAATCGACTTCCCAACAAAATCGAACTACACAAGTGTGTTCCTCCAAGTGCCCATCGAACTCCTTATAATCTCTCGTTGGAGCACCAATGGCCAAGATTAAAACATAATCAATGGCTAAGATTCACTGGGAGTTGATCCTTGTCTTCTTCTAGAAGATTCACACCAGATTTAATTAATACCTTTTAATTAACCAGATTTCCTAAGTTTAGACTTAGGGAACCATTTAAAAAAGTTAATTATTTTAATTAAATCATCTCTAGGTGGAATTTTCCCATACGATTTCTGGGTATTGAAGAATGCATGTGTCTTAGCCTCTCTGCAAAATCTCGAGGCTAGAGCACATCCGGTGCTACAGAAATCAACATGCAGTTGATGTTAGCTTTAAAGAGTAAGTCTAGATTTTGTGGTTGATGATTCTCTAAGAAAGAGGGAGTTAACCTTGTTGAGACTTATGTTTAGGTTGCCAGGATTTTCAATGTACATGGGTTGGATACCCTTGATTGTAGATTGAAGATATTGGTCTGTGAGGTTGACATAAAGGACTTTTATCTGCTGCATTTGTCCTTGTATTGAAGAGTTTTCTGAGTACAAAAGAGAGCAATAGTCCTGGTTTATGTTCCTTTGGAGTTGCCAATGGTCAATGTTCTTTTGAAGTTCCTAGCAGAGTGAATGTTCAAGATGCTATGATAATATCTTTGTTTGGTGGTGAACACCATTCTTGCAAAGAGGAAGTGTTAGTGTGTTACTTGTGCTGCTCAGAAGTTGTTCTCCAATAGTATGCACCCTTAGTTGACTCAAAACACCTTGATATTCTTGCAATGATGATTGCTATGTGTTACTAAAGTATCCTTAATGAGGGCGTGACAGAAGCAATGGACAGGGAGCAATGTTGGTATGGACTGATTATGTTAGATGCATGTAGCCTGCATGCATGTGCCAGCGTCCAACTCACCTTCTTTAGCAGTTTTTCTATTTTTAGAGGTGCTATTTTTAGTTCTGGGATGACACATTAGAGGAATTTTGAGGTCTAAAATGGACCTCCTAAGGAAAATAATAAAATAATAGTTATAATAATAAAATAAGATTTATGAATTTTTAAAGAAAAATAAAGGAAACTATTTTTTTTTGTATTTTTGGCTCATCTCTTGGCAAGTTTACCCAAATGTCAAGGGTAGACACTTGTTGGATGTGGAATTAAATTCCACATCTAACAAGTACACACTCTGCATATTTTTGAGCAGACCCACATTGGGAAAAAATGAAAATACATGAAAAAAGATGTGGGTCTATTTAGAAGTATGCATAGTGGGTATTCGTTGGATTTGAAATTTAATTCCGCATCCAACCGGTGTCTACACTTGACATTTGAGTAAACCTGCTGGGATTCAAGCCAAAAATACAGTTAAAAAAAGTAATTTTCTTATTTTCGCTCCAAAATATTCTCCCTAGGGGACGACATTATCATTTTGAATCCTATTGGTTATTTTAAAGTTAGAATTTTTAGTACATTTTTTTGTTTTGAGGCCCATTTTTGACCTCAAAATCCGCCCAATGCATGCCCTTTTCCAAATTTAGATATACTCTCTTATATTCAGTGAGCCACAGTTCTTAATTTAGGAGTAGGTGCATGGCTTAGGTAGTCTCCAGATTTAGATAGGGCACACTTTCCTAGGAAGGAGATGCATGCTTGCATGCAAAATCCAGAATCATAATCTCATAGTGGGTGCTCTAGCTTGAGCCGCATTATCCATGCAGATTAGGCACACTCTTCAATGGGAAGCACATGAGTTAGGGTTAGTCTTTTCTCTCTTAATATGAGGCGCACAACAGGGTTGATTGACATTCCTTCTATACACTAGATATCATGATCTATAAAGGAGACTGACAGTGAATAAGTGAGATAAGACACTTGGGATTTTGGGCTATTTCATTGACGTTTTCTTCTTTCATTTAATAAAAGACATATGTGATTGAGTGTTGCAGTTTTGTTCTTGCTGTTTGTATTTTCAGAGTGATCTGTTTTTAGATCTAGTGTTATTTCATCCACTGTTTATAAGATAATCAGTATAAAAATAGATTTAATTTAGGAGTGCAGTTTGGCTTACCATGATCTGAATTTTAACACAAGAGTGGGGTAGACAGGCCTGTAGCACTGCTACCGCGTTGAAAATAAAGAAATAAAAATGCACAGGAAAGTAGAATCACGATCAACAGATATGTGAACATAAAGTTTATAGTTGAGAAAACCCTTGTGGGAAAAACTTCACCCTCACAAATACAAGGCTGTATTATTTTGCCACACATGATGGTTACAATGAGGATCAAGATTCCTATATATCGCAATTAGCCAAAGATCATCTGCTGAATTTATTGAGCTTCACTAACCCATCTTCTAACTACCATAAAGGACTTGATGAGGGACCACGAAGCTATTTTATGACCACCACAGTGATGAAAGACGATTAGGGCCTTTCATCAAGGACACTTGACGTACTCTAAGTCCAGGTTACGTCAAATACAAAGTGAAGCATTGATTACATTAGTGTTGCGGGGGAGCCCCGCCCCCCCCGATCCCCCTCCCAATTCGCGCTCCGGGCGGGAGCGACTCAGGAGCAGGTCGGGAGCGCACTCCCGTAAAAAAAATTGCGCTCCTTGCCTATTTCCAGAGCGAAGCAAGGAGCATCGCTCTCTTCGCTCCGGGAGCAGTTAGGGAGCGATCGCTCCCAACCACTCCCAGGTTATAAAAATCGCTCTCGGAGCGACGAGAGTGTAACACGTGAAAAAAATTTTGGCAGAAAAAAATTGGTTTTTTTTGGAAATAAAGTGAGGGAGGGATCGCTCCCGACCGCTCCCTGGTTATAAAAATCGCTCTTGGAGCGACGAAAGCAACCGACGGGAGCGGAACGTGCGAAAAAAAATTTCGGCGGGAAAAAAATTGGTTTTTTTGGAAATAAAGTGAGGGAGGGAGGGAGGGTTAAATAGACCCTCCCTCATTTCATTTCATCATTGTGAGAGTGAGTGAGAGTGAGATTGAGATTGAGATTGAGAGAGGGTGAGAGAGAGCAAGGAGAGAGTGAGGAGCAAGGAGAGAGCAAGAGAGAGCAAGGAGCAAAAGAGTGAGAGAGCAAGAGAAAGCAAGGAGCAAGGGGAGATTGAAGAGCTTGCAAGGGGAGATTGGACACCAAAGAGGTAGGCTCTATAATATTGAATAGAGTGTCTAGCAATTTTTTTTTAATGTATATTCCTAAATAAATAAATAATTTTTTCTCGATTTCCCATTCCCATTCCCATTCCATTTTTTAAAATTTTGCAGATTCAAAACTTCAAATTTCAAACATCATGGTTATATTTTTTGGCATTTTCTTCTTCTTGGTTCCTTTTTTGGTTATTATGGTGCTAGAGAGTAGAAAAATGAGGGTTGAAATTGAAAATGAAGAAGGGGATGAAGAAGGGGGACATAGTGGATTTGATGAAAACCACGGTGAGGAGGAGCTGGAGGAGAGTGAACATGAGTCAGCTCAAAAAACTAAACAAGACCAAACCCCATTGTGGAAATATGTTAACAGGCTTAAAGCAGGGAAAGGGGGTTGGAACCACTAAATTTCATTGCGCCCATTGCAACAATAATTACACAGGTTCATACACCCGTGTCAGAAAACACCTCTACAGGAAAATGCCATGGGATAGAGATAAACAAATAGGAATCAAAACTTGTATAGCTGTGTCAGTAGCAGATAGAGCCAAATATACAAGGGAAGGGAGGAAGCCCAATACAAATCTAAAAATTCAAAAGGTTTTTTTGAACCAAGCTCACAATCACATGCACAAAGAACTCCTTCAGCATCCTCCCAAGGCAATGGATATGGAGGCACAGGGTCACCAGGTTTAAGGCGTAGAACCTGTCAGGCCAGGGTAACTCCAGGCTTAATGAGCGAGAGGAAATTGATATTCTTATTCATTAGGTAACCTATATTTATATATACAAATGAGACGGATCAGTTCATCTTCTGGATGACTGTCCAGTTCACCCATCCGTTTCGGATTAGGTGTCAACA
>APFE030854754.1:0-11791 GCA_000404065.3 Pinus taeda | reverse complement strand
GGGACGAGGAGGAGGAGGGGGTGGAGGCAGAGGAAAAGGAGGGGGTGAGGAGCAAGACGTCGAGGAGGAGGAGGGGTCAGAGGATGAGTAGGAGCAGGGGAGGAGGAGGAGTGGGAGTGGAAGGAGGAGAAGGATGAGGAGGAGGAGAATGAGGGGGGGAGGTAGAGGCAAAGGTGGAGTAGGGGGTGAGGAGGAGGAGGAGTGGGTGGATGCGGAGGAGGCGGGGAGGAGGATGAGGATGAGGAGGAGCAGTGGGGGAGGTAGAGGCTGAGTAGGAGGGGGATGAGGAGGAGGAGGAGAGGAGGTAGAGGTAGAGGAGGAGTAGGAGGAAGGGCGTTGGGTGGAGTAGGACAAGGAAGGGGGTGAGGAGGATGAGGAGGTAGAGGAGGAGGTTTGGGAGGAGTGGGAGGAGGAGGGAGGCAGAGAAGGAGGAGGAGGGGGTCATAGGAGGTAGAGGGGGTCGTGGTGGAGGCAAAGGTAGAGGAGGAGGAGAGGAGGTGGAGGGGGGTGGTGGCGGGAGTGGAGGTATTGGAAGGGGAGATGAGGAGGAGTGGTTGGAGGATGAGGGAGGGAGGAGGGCGGGGGGAAGCAGAGGAGGAGGAGGAGGGCAAGGTTAGAGGCGGAGGAGGAGGAGGAGGAGGATGGGGTGGAGGCAGAGGAGCGGGGAGGAGGAGGAGTAAATCAAGAAGAACCAAGCATTGGTTTTGCACTCCCATTATGTATTTACACTAAATTTAATTTTGGTGTCAGGCCCATTGACATTCGTATTAGAGTCATAATTTATTGATGTCTTTTCCAACATGCATACAATGTGGTGTACTACATTTGTGCATTTCCTTCTCCACTTCTAACCCTAGTTCCTTCTAGATTGGAATATAATTTTTGCCTCTTATCTACTTTAGTTATAATTATTAAGATGTCTATTTCCTCAAAGAAACTTGTATGTTCCAAAATATGCATGTTTAATTAATTACACATATTACTGTTAAATATATGAATAATAACTTAGTAAGATTTAGTTCCCTACTATAGTGTATATTTGGAGCATTTTCGTACTAAGGGTGAATCAAAACACTCATCCAAAACCATATCAAAGACAAATTCCATCATTATATCTAGATGCACCAATCATCACAATATAAAATTACATAGTCTCATACTTCATAACAAGACCTGTCTTCCACGAGTAAATTTTTTAGAATTTATTTTAGGATGGAACCCACTTAATTAACCATAAATTTATTTATGTCCATTTATATACTTTTATTTGGAATATTTCTTGGTGTTGACCATGATCTATTTAAATTGCACTTGTGATTTTATCTTTTCTATTTTCCATTTACCTCATAATAGTTCAACATTTCTTCCCTTAAGATCTCTCATAAGTATCATCTACATTCTAGTTAAGCTATGTCCTTGCATACAAATCATTGACTCATAATTTTAATTTTAATATGAGTAAAGTAATATGGTGATAGTATGGTAGAAGAGACCTATTGGTACAAAATTAAACATAGTATTCAACTTTCTTTATTCCCCATTACTCTTTTCAACAATTCCATGTCTATTTATCCTACATGATGACCACATCCCTAGAATTTCTCATCCAAATTTTTAATCCAATAATCATACACTACAATGTGTTCATTTATCGAGTTTGAATATGAACAAGGTCTATCATTTAAAGTATTTTAAACCATTTTTACCTCATGGTTCATGGTATAGAGTCCTTGTGCCCTCCTAAGAGAATTTAACAACAACTTAAGTTTTTGGGAACAAATAAAGAAATAAAAATTTTACCTAATAAGAGTTGAACATTTCTTCCCTTAAAATATTTCATAAGTATCATCTACATTCTATTTAAGTTATGTCCTTGCATAGAAATCATTGACTCATAATTTTAATTTTAATATGAGTAAAGTAATATGGAGATAGTATGGCAGAAGAGACCTATTGGTACAAAATTAAACATAGTATTCAAATTTCTTTATTCCCCATTACTCTTTTCAACACTCCCATGTCTATTTATCCTACATGATGACCACATCCCTAGAATTTCTCATCCAAATTTTTAATCCAATAATCATACGCTACAATGTGTTCATTTATCGAGTTCGAATATGAACACGGTCTATCATTTAAAGTATTTTAAACCATTTTTACCTCATGGCTCATGTTATAGAGTCCTTGTGCCCTCCTAAGAGAATTTAACAATAACTTAAGCTTTGGGGAACAAATAAAGAAATAAAAATTTTACCTTCTACATAATTTACAACACTTAATAATTAGGAAAAATAGAACAGTGAACAATTTTAAATTTTCAATTTATACTTATGGAAATTAATTAACACATGAATAGTTATTATTTCTTGTATTACTATTAACCCTACCACAAAATGTAGACAGACCAGATAGTGTATAAAGTGAACAATTGTCACAAAATTTATTGGATGCATCCTATCTCCTAGCTCATTGAAGTAGATCATTCCATAGATGCACATCATCAAACATTACAAACATTCCATTGTGAGTGGAGAAAATTTCATGTCTCAAGATACATAGGATTGTATTGCTAATTTGACCAAAACATTTCAATATTTCTTTTTCTTTGGGTGTTTAGACAATTAAGTTAATTTATAATTTACTTCAGTTAGCCTCCTTCCTCAATTCATTATTTAAATTCTTCGGGCTATGTCTTCATGAATTAAAAAATTCCTCAACAGAACAAATTTTCCAATTGTCCAAACCAGGTACAATAATTTTAACCTAATTAGAAATGGATTTCATTCAACCTACTTCCTCAATTCATTATTTAAACTTAAATAGGGCAAGCAACGTCTTCGACAATTAACATTAGAAAACCCTCAATCCTCTTCACCCAAACCTAGTACAATAATTTTCAAGCAGAGTTTAAAAGAGGGATGGAAGGCTAGCATATCTGGTGATTATGCAATTGCAGATGCTTTTCCTACCTCCCATATGATGCACCAGAATGGCTTCGGGAAAAAATCATTTGTCACCCCTCTCAAATTAATCCATAAATTGCCATTGTTTCTAGTTGTGACTAAGAATGAAGAGAATAGCTATGAAATCAAGGAGAATTGGCAAGAATTATAGTGAAGTGAGCCAATATACCTTAAACCATAATTGAAACACCAGACAGAAAAATCATGCAAATTTCCTCATATGAGCAAGCCATCATAAAAGAAGGCTATGCGAGAGTCATCATTGTGATCATTGCCAACATTTTCCATGAAACTCTTATGGAATTTGAGTCTCCACACATGGCTTAGCCTTGCCCATTAGGATTCCAGATTTTCAACAACACCCCACTCTCCTCTTTCGAGATATATTTTTTTGTAACAGTGGCCTCAAGGACATTTCTCAGCCTCCGTTACTAAACGACTGCAACACCTTATGATATCTCCCTCTATGTAAGAATTCAAAGGAAATCTAAATAAAAATGCATCCAATACAGTTTTAGCAATGAAGATGATGAAATTTGATACCAACGTGTGGGTAGGAGGAGTATTTATATCAAAGAACTACTAATCGAACAAACATTGTGTAACCTCCATGCAAGAAGAAGTTAAGATAGGAGAATATAATATGAGCAAGATTTTCCCAGTGTGACTTGTCTATGTGCAAGTAAGGACAGGTGTTATCCAAATTACATAAGAAGACAGGAGAATAACAACTCACAACAAGTTGTCATTTGCTTTCTACAAGCCTGGTAGCTTCACTCGCTTGCCTGCCTAAGGGATAGTTGTCCTCGACCTAAAGAAAACCTCATCCTCTTATTACTTTTTCACCCAGAAAGAAACTCATACATAAGACCTTTATAAGTATTAGGATTACGTGAGGTGAATAAGGTTTTTGTTTTCAATATGGAATGCAATTTCAATGCTTTAAGGTATTAAAGGCATTCTTTATCCTTATTTGAGCAATGAGCGATAATAATTCGATACTTGGCCATGGAATGTCCAACCAAGTCTCTTTTTCTCAGATAAGGTGGATACTCACATTTTTCTCCCTAAAACCAAGAAAGGATAACCATTATCCTACACCAAATTCCTTTCAACGCCTCTAGATCAGCAGATAGGGCCAAAGAAAAGGCATTATTGGGGACTGAGAGGGAAACAACAACCCTTAATGGGATTTTATCCAAAAACCTAGTTGGGAAGGTGTCTCTTTAGCTTTAAATCTACCAATAAAATGAACTACTTCAAAAAGCTACCAAAATCCAACATCATCACTCGTAGTAAAATATTATAGGGACGGTGTAGACACATAATCACTTAACCCAAGATTACTTAAAAGAAAGCAGGTGGAAGTGATTTAATCCATGTTGTGATTCTATTACCCAAAAATTGGATTTTGATGTATTCGGAATGTTTTTATTTGTATTTAGTATCAAACAAACCTATGGCTTCATTAATAAACTATTTTGATAGTTTATGTTAGTATCATTCATTGTCTCGATATTTTTTTTCATGGTCATGATTTATCTCTAGCACTTCTAACTACTTTTGTAACTTTAGAGAATGCTCATTTCCTTTTTAAGAAATAACCCTGAGGCTAAGGTTCTCTAAAATTGAGAAGTACTCACTATGGATAAACAAAAATGATCATTTCAAATACATTAAAAAGAAGGTTTACAACACCTAGCCATCGATATTCGTATCATTTATACGGTAGATTGGGTTCCAACTTCCCTGTTGACAATCCTTAGAAATTAAAACTTGAAATCACCATATTTGCTTCATGCCTATTCGTGGTTCTAGCATTGCACTAGATGTCCAAGGATTTAAACATATGGGCATTATTAACTTGGTAGGAAAGATTCCGAGCATCTAAAATGGCATCACCAGAACGTCACATTTCTTGTGGTGTGCCTTTCACACTACACTTTTGTAGGGCTTCTCAGGGCTTGAGCCAGCGACCATGAATGCATATTGTACTCATTAAGATAATTGAGGATATTATGTTAAGAATAGAATATATTTAATTCATATTAATCGCATTAAGCAGTTGATTCACTTTAGGTGATGGCAAGGAAATTCTTTCATGGATGCGGCTTGACAACATTCACTCCCTGCAAACTTATTAAAATTTCCTCTGAAATTTCAGTTTGATTTCAATCATAAATTATGATTTTATACTTATGTTAGGACCATGTATTCGCATAAATATTCAAAGTTACAATTGTTCATTAGCCCATTGTATGGTTCAATTAGTCATACTTTCTTGTTCTAAAATATTGAAGTTCATTGCAAATTAGTAGTAGCACTTATTGGGGTTTTATTTGTAAAAATATCTTAACAAATTCCTAAAAGAAATTCCACTGATTGTCTTTAATTTTAGAACATTCCAATTTACCATGATTCTCCTTTCTACTTTTTTTTGTAAGAAAATTTCAATATTTGAGTTATGTAGAGTATTGTAACTTACTCTTTTAAATGCTCACATATTTTACTTCTTGGCCATGTTTATCTCTCTAGAGACACTTTAGGTCCCTAAAGACTTCTTTGTGTGAACAATATAGTAGGTTCCAATATATATTTTTTTGGGGGGGAAGAAATAGAGAAGAATTTATGAGTTTTACAAAACCTTTACTTTTTGGCAACTTATTAATTTTACAGATATTAATGTCTATAGACTTATGTTATAAGTCTCCTCATTTTAACAATCTTATTATGTCTAAAACTTATGAAATTAAAGCATGAGTGTGTAGAGTAAGTTATATGCATACACAAGGAATATGTTGGGCTAGAGTATATGTGTAATAGGGTAGATCCTATTAGTATGCACAAGGTGGGGCAAAATCTAGCCTTTCGCTCTGCATATGTCTGTCATAGTTTTTTTCTTTTTTTCTTTTTTTCTTTAGCATAAAGATGTTATAGGAAGAATGCAAACCACCAAGCTTATTGAACTTCCTAATTTAGGACCTAAAGCTCATTCATACCCTATAGAGGTGGGTTGTTTCTTAGACCATAATACTTGAACTTAGAGTTTTCATACCATTTGTCACATACCTCCTTGATCCAATATTAAAACCCCATATTTTCTTCCTTCACTAAATTTAGCTTGGCTTAAATACGCAATAGTTGTCATATTTGTTCATATATAATCATCCCATAGACAAGGTTAATACCTGTAATTCTACACATGCATACATCACATCGTAATGAAAGGCATCAATCATGATCATTTAAGATCTTACAGTCGAGTTTCATTCCTTTGAGGATTTAACACAAGGATTAATGGACTCTTTATCATAAATTCACTGTAGTTAACTTCTTGATATAAAATGTCCATAGTCCTGCTGTCATATCTTATGCAATACTAACCACAATGAATAAATAGTTAATATGACCTTTAGTAGATACAATTCATAGTGCAAAAGGCCTACCATGGATAAGATGAACCACTAGCTCTATGGTGGCAAACTTAAAACATAATTATTCATCCTACCTAGTTGTTTCATGCATCATTATTCAATTATCGTTCTACACAAAGATCACACATGTAGCTATAAACATATGTTGAGAGAATTCGACAATATACACAGTAAGGAAAAACATACAACAAATCTCATGAAATGGAATTCTATAAGAGAAATTGAAATAATGTCACATGGAAAACCGAGCACCACCACTACACCTAGAACTTCATGCTTCCACTTCACCCACAAGCTGAGTGTTATTTTCCCGTGAGGATTTTGCTCATCAAAGCTTGCCTTTTCTAGGGCAAGGCTTTTATGCTTTTCCTTAACTTAGCATCTTTCTCCAACTAAGTAGTTTAATGGATATTTATCTCCAAATCCATTAATCTCATCTAGATCTGGATCTAGAAGTCTTATTATGAATATTATTGATTCCCATTCACCAATGGGATTTGGCAAGAATCTCCTCTCTTGGTGTTTCATTATTCTAAGTGATTAATTATTTTATTTATTTCATAAATTATTTACTTTTCTTATTACATGTTAGACCTACTTTTTCTCACCTTAGGTTAGCAAAGTTTTACATACAAAGGAGGGGTGTTACATATATGCAATTTTAAACAACATAGAAAATACAAATTTAAATAAGCAAACATACAATTTTAAAATTTTAAATATGAAACACAAATACAAATTCAAATAGGAAAACACATAATATATATTTCCAAGTTTTAACAAATCTCCTTATCCTACCTTGGAATTTAGCTCCTCAGCTCCCGTTTTGTAAAGTTTCTTTATCTTTTCTATATTTAATCATTAAGATGCAATAGCAAGGGTATATTTAGCCTGCCTGTAGACCATAGTTAGTAATTCTATAACGAACTCCACAATCATTCTCAATTTAAGAATAAAGTGGTTATGGTATCGTCTTTTAACCTTATTTTTAAGACTTATGTCTGAGATTTCTAGTAAACGTGATTTAGTGGATGAAGATGGAACTAAGCATAACATTCAACCTATAATAGTTTCTTTACCTACATCAATGATATTAATTAAACTCTACTATCATGATCATCCATCATTATTATAGGTCTTGTTTCCATCATGCATAACAAATTGGTTAATTAAATATAAATTTTAGACAATGCATTATATAGGTATTGTATCTCATACACACACTAGGTACTGTCAGAAACCTAGTGACATTCAAGTCAATTTCATTGGATATCTTACAGACCCATATATTTATAACTAAAAATATGTACCAGCAATTCCTTATATTGCATGCAGGAGCATCACAACATAGACTATGATGAACCCTTGATAATACTAAAGGAGACACTGCTCGGTGATTGTTCCACATGCATGAACATCTACAAAACACTAAAGCATGCTACTCTTTCTTACCACCGCAAAAATAATCTTAATAATGTCAATATGCATATGAGAGCACACGAAAGTGATATGCATTATTGAATCCATCATTTCTATACAAGAGGAAATTAAGAAATCCATATATATGAATTGTTGGATTTAAAATCCTAATAATTTTACTAGCACACAAACCCATGTAATTCATTCAAACATTCTCACGGTGAGGAAACTTAAGAAACCATCTCATAGAAAAATTGGAACAATAACATAGACTTAATAAATATTATCGTAAACAAACCAGAATTATGAGAGAGGGTAAGAATCATCATACAAACATGCCACACATCTGACACTAACTAAAACTTTACGTGGAGAGAGGAGCAACACCACCCAACTATGAATCACCTATGATTCTCGATAGCCAAAATCTTGCCAAGGTTCAACTTCCCTCACTTAATCAATGCACTAGATATTTAATAGACTCTTTCATGAGTTAGTTACCAACAGTGGTGTTAATACAAAGTCATGTTCTGGAGTTAACGTTCCTACCTTAGTAAGACAAAAATTCAGGTTTCCAGAATTGAATTCCCTTCTGAGATAAGACAAACGCAAAATGTAGTTTTTAAATGGGAAACATCAATCTAAAACTTTTCTCGTGATGTTTCTAAAAGCTAAGAAGGCGGAGCTTTGTGGGGTGTGGAATTTTCATGTTGCTTTACCAGCCGTTTCTTTTATCCATTGTTGCTCTGGCTGGAAAACTGACCGCTTTGCTATACTTTTCTCCAAAAATAAAACTAAAAGCCACTGCGTCCACGTTGGCAGGGTTTACATGCCAACAACGGTTATAATTTTACTATATGTACATCTTATATTAAAAAATTCTTATCCGTAAACCATACGTAAAATTGTTTTTTATTGTTTCTCATTGGATGCTTTTACCAGCATTATTCTCTAAGCATTTTTTAGGGTAACCCTATATCTATAAGCCAAAAGTAGGCTTTTGGGATTGAACAATTTCGTACCTCTCTTGGTCATTGGATAAGGTCGATCTCTCATGGACGTTTCTCATGCAATAAGGATAACAGGCACTGACAGTTCCATAAACAATAAAAACAGACACTGAAACCGGCATTCATCCCATCCTGAACGTGAACGTGAAAAAATGACTGCGCATGAGGATCAAGCAGCATACGCATGTATTCAGCCCTAATCCATAGGGAGGAGTCATAGTATGGTGAATCACATGTCTCGGCTAATTTTCCCGACCTTTTTCCAGAACAAAATAAGAGCTAGCTTCTGTCCGTCGACATAACATGTGCAGAAGCTCCATCCCCGTGCCTCGATTTCATATTCAGATTGACAATTCTTCCTAGTTATTCCTCTCCTCTTCCATCAACAAGTTTCCAAAAATGCTTGGAGACAACCAAATTGTTGTTAAAAAACTTCAAGGTTGAAACTGTCTCATACGTCCCAAAGGTTGAGTTTTATCGCTATCATCTGAGAAAGGTTGAGTTCTCCGTTGTGAATGTTGAACTAGCCATGATATATCTTCCTTAATGGGTTAGTCCATTTCATGGGAATCAGTTGTTGAGTACGGTAATTTAATCACGGTGGTGAAGTCCTCCCTACAATGGATGGATTGGTGGTGGTTACCACCTAATGGGAAACAGGGTGACCGGGTAGACACAGAAGTGGACCAACTCTTTTCATATTTCTAGTTGCCATAACCCATCGTGTGCTTTTTCCCACTACGCATTCACCCCGCGCAATGTAATATCGACATTATGGATGAGTCCGTTTATGTCATAATTTATGGATGAGTCCGTTTATGTTGATAATTTGTAACGTCCCACTCAAGTCGATATCATGAAAATAGAGTCAAAGAAATTTTTGGAGGTCATATTTTGTAGTTTTAAATTCCAGAATTCTTCAATTTCTCAATAATATAATACGCCCAAGAATCCATAACAACACCTTTACCTCCAAAAAAATGTTCTTTATATGACAAAGCGGATTACATTTTCTCCGGTACTTTTGATCGTTGTTTGATGTAGGATTGATTGAAGTCTCTTGACAATTCTTTCGGATTTAACCTTAAAATTAATGATACCATATGGTCTTTTTAGAGGACATGTTTGAGCATACAATCTAGATGGGGTAGAAAACATCTTCCACAAAGCATAAAAACTTCCTCCTCAATTAAATTGCTTGATATAATATCCTGTTGCATATATATTGAATTAACATATGTATATTCATGGTTCCTCAATAAACCATTAAGGAATTCTAACTTTCTTTAACAACAACAAATAAATATGACATTAACATGTTCTAAGCTTCAAATTTTAACTTCACCTTTACGGAGAACGTTTTTTTTTTTTACTCGTAATGGAAATTTTTTTTTACTCGTAATGGAAATCCCACGGAAGTGGATTGGTCCATAAGAATTAGTGTTTGAACTTTTTGTTTGATACCTTTGGTAACGAACCTCCTTAGCCTACCATAGAATTTACCTCCTAAGCTCCCATTCCACAAATGTTTATTTTGTTCTATATTTAATCGTTAAGAAACAATACCACTTAGTGTATCTTTAGCCCGCCCTTATATCATCATTAGTAATTATGTAATAGACTCCATAGTCATGATCAATTTAATTATAAAGTGTTTCTGGTATGTTCTTTTAACCTTATTGTCAAGGCTTATGTGTCAGATTTCTAGTAAACATGATTTAGTAGATGAAAACGAAACTAAACATAACATGCAACCTATACTAATTTCCTTACCCACACAAATGATCTTAATTAAACTCTAATATCATGATCATCCATCATTATTATAGGTCTTGTTTCCATCATGCATAATGAATTGCTTAATTAAATGCAAATCTTAGATCAGGCATTATACAGGGAACCCATATATGCATAACTATATGGATGTTCCATTAATTCCTTATACTGCATGCAAGAGCATCTAATTTCATTATGTATGATACAGACCATGGAGAACCTTTGATAATAGTATGGGAGGGAAACACAAAGACCCCAAAGCTTATATTGATAGTTGTTTGATGTAGGTTTGATTGAAGTCTCTTGAGAATTCATTCGGATTTAACCCTATATTTAATTTTTTGATACCATATGGTCTTCTTAGAGGACGTGTTTGAGCATACAACCTAGATGTTGTAGAAAACATCTTCCACCAAAGCATAAAAACTTCCTCCTTAATTAAATTGCTTGATATAATACCCTGTTACATATCTATTGAATTAACATATGTATATTCATGGTTCCTCAATAAACCATTAAGGAATCCTAACTTTCTTTAACGAAAACAAATAAATATGACATTAACATATTCTAAGCTTCAAATTTTAACTTCACCTTTACGGAGAACCTTTTTTTTTTTTAAACCCGTAATTGAAATCCTACGGAAGTGGATTGGTCCATAAGTATTAGTGTTTGAACTTTTTGTTTGATACCTTTGGTATCAAATTTTAACTTCACCTTTACGGAGAACGTTTTTTTTTTTTTTAACTCGTAATTGAAATCCTACGGAAGTGAATTGGTCCATAAGTATTAGTGTTTGAATTTTTGTTTGATACCTTTAGTAACAAACAAAATCCTAGAGAGTATAAATGTGAGGTTGTAAACCCGACATTCCTTTTTTTTAACAAAATCTTCTCGAGTCGAGATTTTAAAGGACATTTAAACGCTTTACACAATAAAGATTTGCATATTTTATATAAAAAAAAAATTCGTGATGATATATTAGGGATGGTATTTTAATGTGTTTTATTGTTTTATATATTATAGATATTTTATTAAATCAAATATTTTATTCATTATTGAGTATACTATTACGTGATATTTTCATTATATTGTATATTTTGTTTTCTAATATTTAGAATTAGAAAAACATTAGGATATATTGTTATTAATATTGGGTTATTATTTATACAAATATTTTAATATT
>APFE030854746.1:18086-35001 GCA_000404065.3 Pinus taeda | reverse complement strand
CAAAAAAATAAACAAACTTAAAAGTTTATAAGAAGAGCTTCAGCATAAATCACATGAAAAAGACATTTGTCGACGCGTTTCGAACCAACTAGTGTGGTCCATGGAAGTGATCTATCGCCTAACTGATCCGGATACTGCTCATCTAGTTGAGGTATGTCTCACTTCCACGTTCTTCAGTTTCGAGGGTGAGTTCTTCGAGTAGACCTGTGGTGTTGCCATGGGTTCCCCCCTCTCCCCGATCGTGGCGAATCTCTTTATGGAAGATTTCGAAGCCAAGGCTATTGCCTCGGCTCGTCTCCCTCCTAAGCTTTGGAAAAGATATGTAGATGACACTAATGTCATCTGGCCCCATGGCCATGAGTAGCTAGATCGTTTCCTGGATCACCTTAACGGCCTGTCCTTGGCTATTAAGTTCACCATGGAAAAAGAGGTCAATGGTAGCCTCCCTTTCCTAGATATTCTCATTTCTAGGAAGAATGATGGCTCTCTCTCCCACGCGGTGTACCGTAAGAAAACGCACACAGAGCAGTATCTTCACGCTGATTCCCATCATTTCCCTGCTCAGAAGATGGGTGTTCTTAATACCCTAGCTACGCGTGCCCTCAGGATTTCTGATAACGAGAGCCTGGATGGAGAGAGATCCCACCTCCTTGATGTCTTTGTGGAAAATGGATATAGTAGGCACCTAGGGCAGAAGGCTTTCCTGAAAGCCTCTAAAAATGCGTTGGTTAAGAAAGAGCCTAAGGAGCGCCATCTAGGTGTCCATCTTCCCTATATCCAAGGGACCACGGACAAGATTGCTCGGATCCTTAGGAAGTTCGATATTCCCTCTACCTTCAGGCCCCTCAGAACCATTCGTAATTCCCTGTGGTCGGTGAAGGATTCTGTTAACCCCAAAGACATGAAGGGTGTATATCTGATCCCTTGCTCTTGTGGGACACCCTATATAGGGGAAATAGGGCGCTCCATCTAGCAGATAATTTGCAAGCATGTAGCAGACCTGAAGCATGGAAGAACAAACTCCTCAGCCTTAGCAGAGCATGTGGACAAGACTAAGCATCATGTCTGTATTGAGGAGGCTAAAGTCATTGCCAGGGTGGATCGATTCCATCATCGCAAGATAAGGGAAGCTATTGAAATTGAGCGAAGACCCATCAATCTCAACAGAGATGATGGGTGGAAAGTGAGCAGAAGTTGGATCCCTTCCCTATCATCTTAGGGTTTCTTCCTTCCCCTTTGTGCATCCTGGGTGCATTCTTCTTGTTAGGGTCTCTTATTTTCTTCGTGTTTATGGTTATTTAGTGTTGGCATTTGGCCCCTTTTTATTATTAGATAGTTAATAAGGTCATCATTTTTGGTATATATAAATTATGATAATTATGTTATTTTTATAGGTAGGACTGCTTCATTTTAGCTCTTTTAACCTTAGAAGTGAGTATGGCTTTTCTAAATATTTGTCTTTCTCAATTTAATATATAATAATATATATATATTATATTATTATATATAGATTATTATTATAATATTTATTATATATATATATATATATATGATTATATATATATATATATTATCTTCAATAAAAATAATTAAATGATTCAATAAACATTTTCATTTACTTTTCAAACTAACCTATTAAGATTAGTTTTATTAATTAGTAAATTTAATAATTTTATAAACACAATATTATTTCAATAGTAATTAGTATAATTTTATAAGCAAAATAACTAACTTTAATAATCAATTCATATATAGTTAGTTAATAATTTATTAACTTATTACCATTAACATTATAAATTTATTCATATTTAATCCTAACATCCTATTATTATTTTTATGTAACCCTATTTATTTCTTTATAAGAATTCATTCACGCAAATAATAATTTTCAATAACCATTAGTTTTATTCTAACGTTATTTATTTAAATAAATTACTTATGGTATTATTCATAGTACCTAATTTTGTTTAATCCTAGAAATAAAATAATATATTATTAATCTTAATATTATAAAAATAATAATAATATTAAATTTATTGATATAACTTTAGCCTCGGTCCTAGAGTCAAAAATAGCCGTTATGTGGTCCTAGAGTCAAAAATAGCCGTTATGTAGACGTTGGAGTCTCTGCTCAGTCTATTTAACTTGCTAGGCCAGATCTGTCTCTTCAACTTGTCCTGACGATGAACCACACTAGTTGGTTCGAAACGCGTCGACAAATGTCTTTTTCATGTGATTCACGCTGAATCTCTTCTTATAAATATGACTGATCACAAAAGCCTCAATTCTACAATCCAGACAAAAGGTAGTGATGGATTCAAATACAGACAAGGAATCCACCAAGTTAATCATCCTGACTATAAATAAGCATTCAAACAAGGATAACTAAGCTATTCCAACATTTGGGCAACATACAAACTAGAATTCCTAGACTTGAAGGACTAATTCAACAATGCATTTATAACAGAAGTGCACTGATATTATGTAGGATTGTGAGCTTGTTGTAGGAAAGAAAATAGTTAAGCCATCACCCTAAGCTACTTTAGGTGCCATTCTTTCAAATCCTGGTGTAATTGTCAAAATTCCTATCAATGTATTGCTTGCTATTGGAAAGACTTCAGACCAAAGTCTTGTGTATCAATTTGATATTCAGGAAATGCCTCCAATAGAAATCCTTTATAGCCCTAAGCGACAAGTTGTCATAAAAAGGAACAAGAAGGAAAGGAAGGCTACTAAAGCAAATTCTCTGTCAAAAGCTATTGTTCTATCAACATCATTTTTCAAGGTTATTTGGTAAGGAGCATCAACAACACATAATGAGGAATATGAAGAATTGATTGGTTCTATAGGAGCTTTTGCATTTTCCATCATAGATAAGGAAACAAAGGTTAGGAAATCCATTGAGTAGAAAAATGAAAATATTAACCAACTAGAACAAGAATGTATACAATTAAATCTCAAATGAGTATTGAGGTTACTTTAATTAAATGCCGATTTGAATATGAAATCAAGTAAAATAACGAATTGAAAGAAAAAAATAGTTTGGCCAAAGCCAATTTGATTGATCTCACCAACTTCAAACACAAACCTCATACCATGAATCAAAATTTACAACATGAATAAAATCAATTATGTGATAAGTTAAGCATAGTGCAAGGTCATGAGCAAAAGATTGATTTTTTTCAATAATGCAATTGATATGGAAGAGTAGTACATTGAAGAGAAGTGAAAACTTATTGAGCTTTTTCATTGGCAGGACGATTAGAAACGCTTTTCCTCCAACTCGGTAAGAATCAATGAAATTCAAAAATCTACAATTCCCCATGTTTGGAAAACCCACATATGCTCATCCATGAAGATTTCTAAGGATGGAGAAAGAATTTATGATTCAGTTCTTTGGTATATTTCTTTATCTCTTAAATAAACAAAAATAGTGATAGAATATGATGAAGAGACTCTCTCCAAGGTAGAAATATTGAAGGTTAAGATTCAAAGTGATAAAATAGAAATTTGAGACGGAATTGGAGAGTTATCTATGGTCAACTTTGAGTTGATTTGGGAGTTCATTATTAAGCCTCATAGTTACCTTAAATTAACTAAGGTCATGAATGAGAATATTACTAATATGTTACTAGTGTTAGAGGCTCAAGTATACAATTATAAATCATGTTTTCAACCTTAATATCCTCCCCAACTTACCCATCTTCTAGACATTTATCAACAATGGAAATGTTCTAGTCAATCTTCATCAACAATTTGCTCCAATCAATTAATTTGTCACATCAATTGTGTATGCTTCTATAAAGATGGAAATCAGTTGCAAGATTCATATAAAACAAACGTTTCTAAGGATTTCTACTCCAAATCATGCTCGTCATTGTAACAATCTCATTGGTTTTGTCTTTCTGTTAGGATTTTAAAGAAAATTCAAGACGATTAGATCCTTCCTTGTAGTTGTAAAATGACTATTTAAGTAGATGCTTATCTTAGTGGTTCTAAACTTTTGAAGAAAAATTCACAGTCACACTATTGTACTATTTCTTTCTAATTGAAAGCACTGAACCATTTTGATCCATGTCTCAAAAGTGCAGAGTAAGACTGGTATTATTATTGATTTTGTGTTTCTTTTATCTTTGGAATAATTTCAACTATTTATGTTTATATCTAAGCGTTTTAATAATAAACTATTGTTTTTCTTTATGTTTATTCTATAAGCATAACAAATTATAATTATATGCAAATTATATTTGTGTTACAATTTACTTAACTATATAATTAAATCAAATGTCATATGCAGATGGTTTAATTAATGTTTTAATAAGAAGATATACATCTATGGTCTTTTAGTTTCTTTCTGATTTCACATGTATAAAATTTGCATGGGATATTTATTAAATGATAGTTTAGTTATAATTTATTCATCTTGTTTCATTTCCTATGCATAAAATCATTATCGAGGTTTCTATATTTCCCATTTAGTTACTATATTTTTACGTCTCTATTTCCTGGAGCATATTACATAAAAGTAAACATTAAGAAAATCTATTTTTCTAACGAATACCAAACCCATGACTGATTCATTGTCATTCAAAGAACATGATTAAACTAATAATCTACCTCATCTTAAAAAATTTGTAAAAGACTAAAGATAACATAATGGGTAGGCCATACAAGCTGACTAATCAAACCAACCAATGCTTATAATAACAAGTTGAATCTATTCATGAATTACCCAACATGAATTCTGTTGTAATCACAATTTAATTTATAAGTACTACAGGTAGATATAGTCAACTTGGGCGGTTGTAGGGTGAAACACAATGTTTTCTTGCACAACAGTGCACCATCTTCCCCACGATAGGAAACCATGTACCCCAAACCTCATGATGTGAAGGAGTGTTGAAAAGGTTGGCTCGTCATATCCATTTTTTTATTTAATTACAACATTTGTAAAAAAAAAGTGGAGATTTAGAAAGAATGGAGGTAGGGTTTTGTGAACGTTGAGGTAGTTGTTACTGTTAGTGCTAGTGCATCCACTCTTTAAATGGAAAGAAATGAAACAAAGAAGACAAGATTCCACTTCAGTAAATTTGGTTCACCATTCAATCAACAATATCGTTATTAAATGAGCCTTTGAATTTTGTAAAGTTGGCTCAATCAACAAGGGTAGCTGGAACATCAACAAGGTTTCGATCTTCGAGCCTTCAACATATTTATTGTAATTCAATGTCTCAGATAACTAGAGATTACAAGAGATTCACAATACCACAACCATGTTTTAGGAGCATAAATGCAATCAGAAAATGGGTATCATCAATCATGAAAGGTCCCTTCAAAATCGAAACGTGAAATCGACAAGTTGGAGACTTTAATACCTGTCATTTATGACGTGTAAGTGTTTATTATATAGATCAAATATCAGCAATCACACTATAATAATTCAATAGATGTTGAGGTCATATCAACTCCATATTATTTGAGTCAAATATAAGTTCTACATATGTTTGAATTATACTACACAACTAATTTTTAAAAACAAATCATTCATATTAATTATGGTTAATAAATTGTTAAACAATTTATCTATATTAAGAACACAACATCAGTCAAAATATATTAAATGTTTATTTATCATTTTATTTTTGCAAAATTTCATATGTATTATTCTTAGAGTTACATTATTGTTAGAGTAAATTTGGATATCTAATGAATCTTATATAAAAAAATATGATTGGCTGGTTGGAATTTAAGAACTAATAAAATTTTAAAATATTAAATTAATTATAATGTTAATTTGGAAATTGTTGTAGCAGCTAAAACCACCCTCCAAAATTTTTCCTATGCTTTGATTTTGGAGCCTTCCTTCCTATCCATAGGAGCTTATCTTGTATTGTTTTCAAGTACTCGTGATTTCAATGAGACTTATATTTTTCATTTGTAGTTTTGTTTTATCATTTTATGCCTAGCTAATCTTTCTAAATCACAAGCTAACCTCCTGACTTGGTCATACAATAATTCTGGGCTTGCCTCCACAAACTGCACAATCCTTGAGGACAATCATCCTTGAGGAAAATCATCCTTAATGATTGGAATTGTGCAGTTTGGATTGGCAGTGAGACTTGACCTCAAAAAATATGCAGTCAAGGAAGGAAGCCCAATATTGAGCCCAGAAACTGTAGAATCCCTCACTGAGCTCAGAAACTATGTAGTGCACGCAACGTGAAAGTTTCCCAACTCCCCAAAATTGCACAATATTTCCGAGCAATGTATATGGCAAGTTTCCCTGGAAAAGAAAGAAATATAAAAAGAAAAAGAATCCGTAGGAAATATGGAACGTTATTAGTTTCCCAAAGGTGGAACATTTCTATTTTTATAAGTTTCCACCAGGTGTTTCTTTTCCCTTGAATTTAGGCATACGCATCATAAACCCTAATTTTCTCAAATATTGTTAATTGATACCTCTAGAGCTAATTTTTGCATCTGATATTGGAGCTCTAGAATTCCCAGGGATATCAGGGAACCTTTAGTGGAGTTGTCCTTGCTTTGCTGGGTAAGTTTTTCTTTTATCGCCTTTTGCCACTTTTTTGTCGGTTTTTGTCATTTCGATTGTGTGAGTGTTGTCTTCTTTGTTTCTCTTCATGGTTTCCAGAGTTTCAACATATTTTAGCTTGTATAAGCGTTGTTCCATTTTTTCATTTTCCTTTCACAAGTGTTGCATTGGTTTTCTTGTTTTTTCATTGATGGTCATCATTTTGGCAACTCTCCTCGCAAATTTGTTTTTCCTTCCATTAGTTGAGTTTCTGCACTCGATTCACATTGATTCACATGTACTAAGTCAAGTTCACACTTAAGCTAACATCATAAATTAGATCTTTTTTTCTCACAACTTCACTGGGTAGATCTGCACTTTGGTTGGCAAATTTTACCACACCCAACTGGGAACTGTGCAATATTAAGGCTCAAGCTGAGAGCTTGGCCTATGAGACCATGCAGTGCACAGTATAGGTTGGCCCAATTGTGCACTACGCAAGTCCAGGGCTTAGTTTGCTACCCTTGGCCATTGAGGCTATGCAATGCACAACCTCTCCTAGTATATGTCGAGTCTGAAATGCACATTACGCAGTCTCAAGCCTTAGTTTCCACCCTTGGTTGATGGGACTTTGCAATGTGAACTACGCACAACCAATCACCCTCACTTGTTCATAGAAACTATGCAATGTTTCTCCCTAGTTGTCGTGACTTGATCATGCATTGAAGTTAGATTTCAAAAAGCTAATGTTTTCTTGCCATGGGTGCCTTTTTTGTGCCAAAGGTACCACAATTGTTGAGCATGTCTCTGCAAAAGTCATTGTTACCATGCAACCCAGGAGAATTTCTTCAATAGATACCATTAAAAGAATTACTGGGGAAGCAGTTGAGTAAACACCAATGGACTTGCTTGTGTATTCAGACACTCAATTGTTTATAGAAAATAATTCATATCTAACATGGTACAATGTTAAGGAATTTTTTCAACAATGAGCTTCAAATAATATCTAGAGGATTGGTAGGTTTAAATTAATGTTCAACAACCGGTATTACACAATATTGAATGTAGGTCTCTAGCCTTCCCATGTGTAGATGTCATCTGTTCACAGTCCAAGGAATGAAAGAAGCTGTAAGGTGAAATCAGATCCTATTGTTATGAAGGTGGTTTTAGCAAGTGAGGAAAATAGGAAACTGAGCTTGCATAAAGTAGAATGGAGAAAGAGAGAGGTAGAATGTAGAATAATGGAGGAAGA
Organism: Pinus taeda; assembly: GCA_000404065.3. Taxonomy (NCBI): domain Eukaryota; kingdom Viridiplantae; phylum Streptophyta; class Pinopsida; order Pinales; family Pinaceae; genus Pinus; species Pinus taeda. The sequence goes on along the minus strand of APFE030854746.1, from coordinate 27,220 downwards.
GAAGCCAAAGTATGAAGAAGAAGAAGGCAATTTGCAATAGCAGTAGAAATAGTGCAGAAGCAAGCTGAAGAGTAGGAATATAATTTAGCATCAATAGAGGAGAAGAGGGAACAAATGCAGGACAAGGAGCTTGCTCAGGAGATTAAAGAAGTGATTGAGATCAATGACATGGAGGTAGAATTGGAGCCACATAATAAAGATGTCAACCTGATGCTATGTGCACCACAGGTCACAGTTTAGTCTCTGCTAACTCTAGCAGCAGACTTAGCTCTACCCAAGGAAGGGGACATTATTCCTCTTGATGATGACTCGGTAATGGGCTTATATAATCTATCGTATGATGAAATACAAAAGAAGATTGAGCAAGCATGAAGATAGCATTTTATGGATGGCCTCACATCGTCTGCATTCACTAGAGAGAGTGTGATAGTGGCAGACACCAGTAAGAATCTAAATTCCATTATAGAAGTCAACTTGGCCTTTGAAGGTGTAGCAAGATCAAACAATCATTATTCGATGGCCGAGAATAAGAAACTGGCGTAGAACTTACAAGATACCCGGAAAGAGATAAAACAACTCCACACAACAACACAGAATGTAGCTTCTGCATAGGTCTACTTAGGGAAAATGATAACAATGGTACTTGTTGAAGTATCAATACTTGGAGAGACCATGTGGGACTCTATGAGGAGCTCATTACCATGCATAAGGAAATAATTCGATTCCATAACTTGTAGCAGCAGAGAAAAAAATTTGTTAAAAATTCTCAGAAATATAATAGCTGTCATAGTTTTCGTGCATGATTGGACAATGCGATACAAAGGAGCACCACTTAACTTTGGAAAGAAAATGAAGCCATAGGTAGAGTTGGAGAACACTAAGGTTTGAATGTTGACTCAAAGCAGCATACAACTTGCCTCTTGCATTGGTAGTATTTAGGCCTCATATGTATGATTATACAACAGTTTGGATGTCTTGGTGAATGCAAACAAGATCCCATTAGTTGGTTCTCTCACCGAAGATAAACCCAAGAATAGGTGAGGCAGGAGATCGAAGAGTACTTGGAGGAGTTTAGACATATTTCCAACTAGGAAAATTTGGAACTAAAAAGACAAAACATGAAGAAATACATTAGTGGTCCTGTCCAAATTACAAAAATGTTGCTCATGCTTCAGAAGGAGGTTGAAACTACTTCCAAAATCATTGTACATGGATGCCAGGAAGGCAAGAATCTGCTTCTAGCCAGACACCATTACACAGTTTGGAGATGTCATCACACGGTATTGATATTGGCACAAATATGTGACTAAGAAGAATCAAGTGGAATTCTTTGAGATAGATTTTCCCCAAACTCAAGCATCATAGTGTTTTGTCTTGTTAGGCTATCTAATTGTCTCTACCCTAATTTGTCTTATATGGGTACAATTGTAAATTGTAATATTATTTGTAATTATTTGTAAAGTGAAACTAGAAGTCTCAATATTAGAATGTGAAGAGTCATGTTGTAATGTAATGGGTAATTTTGTAAAGAAGTTTAAGAGTCATGATGATAGTCCAAAGGTCGTAAAGGGGAGATGAAGATTCACCACCTCTTGTTATAAATAGAGCCTCATATCTCATGTAAAGGGATTTTGGGAGCTAATATTTTGGCTAGGCTTAGACTTAGAAGGCGCTTGGGAGTATTGTGAAGAGCCTTGGCTTCTCCGTAGCATAGAGATAGTATAATTCTTTGGAGGAGTAAGTGTTATTGAATTTAATGTTCTACTATTGAGGCTAGTGGTTCTTCAATGGTTTATGCATGAATGGAACTTTCAGTTATAATAAAATCAGAGCTGACACACTTTCATGCATATGTTGTGAATATAGTAGGACTATTCTTGTTGAATTTGCAATGTATGTTATTTAACATACGCTTATGATTATGGACTATTTTGTTTGCATTTGTATGAATCTTATTGAATGTCTGTTTTTGTATTAATTCATCACTTTGTGGAATATTCCACCTGTTAGCTTGTGATGTCATTACGCTCGTATGTTCCTTTCAAGCTGCATATTATTACAGGATTTCAAGGGGCATACTTATTTTTCCGTTTGTTTGTTGGAACCTTCATGCATTCTTCTTGAATTTCTGTAGGGTCACACACTTTCTCTCACCAAAGTTATTGTACTTCACTCTATGCGTTTTCATAGTCAAGGCATAAAATTACCACCCACTATTGGGACTCCTATTCCAAACGGTGTGAACTCTAGTTAGGACTTCACAATGAGGAGATCCCCTGAATGTTGGCAGGTCCAACACCATCAACAGAAATGTATAAATAAAATATTATCATGTATACATATTATTATCTTACAATAACAAATTATATATATGTCTGGTTTTTTTCAAGATTTTGGTAAATATCATTTGATAAATATTTTTTAAATACTAAATATAGATTACTTTTGAAAATAAATGTCAAATTAATTTAGGTCATAATGATATTATAAAAATTTCACATTCTCAATTACAAAAATATATATTACAATTAATTATAAAACATATTCCTCGTAAAATGTCACATGGTCAAGTCCATAGGGGTTAGAGTATGTACAAGCATGTAGAATTCATAGTCAAATACCTATTCAGAGTGGGTCCCTTGTGCCACAAATAAAGGAGGCTCATACACGAGTTTCATGTCTCTTTGGCTGAGACCTTAAAACAATATTATTATTATCATCAACCTAATGGAATCAAAAATATTTTATATGATTAATTATATAAAAAAATTGATATATAATAACTAATTCTATAAATAGTAGCTTAATTGATAGATGTTTTTTTCTCTTTTACAATAAATTTTTGCCCAAAATTTTCTAAATACCTTTAAGATTTAAGTTTGAGTGGTATAACTACTAAATCTAAATGACCAAGGTTTTTGTGTTGTTGAATATAGTTATAGATTTACACATGTTAAATAAAAGGAATCACATAATACCTACAAATGTGGCACAAAATAAACCCCACAATAAAGAGCTTTCCACCTTCACAAAATTTATATATAATAAATAATCGATAAATAGTGTACTTCTGACTAATACATAGATAAATATATATATATATATATATATTATGTGTAATGTTCCTAACCATACGTATCATAATTTTGAAATCGTGAGGTTGAACTGTATATCTACATACCTTTGCTTTTTGCAAATGTTTGCCATATTCAAGAAAATAAAAAAATTAAAAATGTAAAGAGGGTATGTCTTAAAAGAAAAATCAAAGGACAAAAAGAGTAAGAAAGGTAGAAAAAGATGAAAAATGAACCCCAAGGAAAAAGAAAAAGACCATGAAAGTGTGCAAGTCTAAATGCCACTACTATTCCCTTTTCTGCATAATAATGATTGTGTGCAACTTGTTATTCATGCCAGAATCCATGGTAACCAAACAATTTAATCTTGGTTATTCCATGTTTTGAATTTCATGCTTTGAGATAGAGAATGAAATCTAGCTAAACTATTTAATCTTGGCAAACAAGTAGATAGGTAGAGTAAATAAAAGGAGCTCAATAGTCTAATCTAAGCCCTTGGATGTAATAAGGTTAGATTTAGATAGATTTATATTGTAAAAGAAAAGAAAAAATGTTTTGATAAGGGTTTGCCAGCTTAAGTGCACCCTAATAAAGAGTAGAAAAAATGGTAGGATGAGTAGATGGGTAAGTAGTGGTGTGGTTGCATAATTGTGATGATTTTTTAGATAAAGTCATATCATTTACTTTCATTATCAAGTCGCTAAAGTATGGATTATAATTGAGCATTTACACAAACTCAAGTGATTAATTTCCCCATTCATTTTACCTTTAATTTTACTAATTTCCCATAAGCAAAGTCAAAAGTAAATAAAACCTTAAGTTAAAGGGGCTCAGAGCATTTCTCTGACTTCTGGAGGGACTGGACCCTCAGCCCAATAACTTAAACGGTCTAAGTACTAAAATTTCCCTCATAAACATTCATCCACTCCATAATTCACTCATTTCCCTTAAAAAATCCTTCTTCCTAAGGTAAAAGCACTATTTGCTTAGGCAAAATAATCACCCCCATGTAAAATCCCTCTTTTTCACAAAAACCCACAAATGCGCATTTAGCCTAAGTTATAATGTTTTATGTGAGAAGCAAATAAAATTCAACACACGTTATACTTAACTCACTTCGTTTTTTCAACCTTCGTTTCATATTAACTTCTAACTTTATTCATTAAATCCAAAAAAATACCCCTTTCCCATATATATTATTAAAAATCCATATGTTAGTATATTTCCCCAAAGTATGAGATATAAACTTATTAATAATTAATTAAGGGATTAATTTAGTCGGTTAGCAACTAATTAATAACCTTGACCCATCTTCGAATCGAAGAAATTAATTAATCAATCAGTGATTAATTAATAATCTGTCCCCGCCAATGAAATTATTCTCGACGTCGTTAAACCTCCCTAATCTGCCATTAATTAATCCCTCTGCACATTAAAACCCTGTCGGGCCCCTCCATTAAACCTCAGGTCAAATCATCGCCCCAATCACTGTGAGATATGACCCCTTTTGATCCAACAGTCGATGCTCATATTCAGCGGCCTCCAAAGGCCAACCTTTAACCACCCGATTTGGATGGTTTCACTATTCACCCTGCTGCTACGTGGCACTCGATGAATGGCATCGGGTGGCCTCCCCCCAAAACCACCTTATCTCAAAAGCGGTGTGATACGATCTCGCTTACTGCCTTCTGCTAAATGACAAACTGTCACATTTCCTGCTTGATGCCAAGTGTCCTTTTCCTAGTGTACCTGCCAAAATCATTGACTTTACGAATAAAACTACCAAACACATTGTTTTTGTTTTATCGTCAAAAAGAAGAGTCTAACCTCCATGCAAGAACCAGAGTATGTGGAACCATTAACCTGCGTCCAACTACCAATTACCGAAGCTATTGAAACTCCAGACCACCTTGCAGTCCTGTGCACTTCCTCCAGCTAGTGCACAGTCGCCATTACTCCATCCAAAAGCTGAAACCAGGTATTTACCCCAAATTCGCTGAAAAACAATCTTTTTTTCCACAGCCTAGTCTAAATTTCTTCCAATTACTATGTAATTTAGTAAGAAAAATTGCTTGGTAACTCCAAAATACCTGAATTAGACCAATTTTCCCAAATTCACTGAAAACCCTTCGCCCCCATCCTTGAAGCCACAAGAACTAAGGATGGATGCCCCAATTGCATTGAACGTCATGCCCATTTCTACTCCTCATAGGGATTTAGATCATCTCCCAGTGGCAGATAAAGATTTTTAGATTAAAAACACCTCAATCCAAGTGTCCCCTTGGAAACTATTCTGCAAATATAGAGACCAGTACGTGAACCATGCAGACCACATTAGACTTTGGGAATCAGGTTTACCCAAGTACCAGTTTCCCAGAGGTCATATCTTCCCAGAGATCATCCATTACTACCATATGAACTATAATCCCATCCAAAGGGCAGTAATGAGCCTCGACCAATCTGTATGATTTACCATCACTGCCAAGTCCATAAATGAAATGCTCCACTTGCAACCAAGCCAAAACATGACCCCTCTTTCTGTTGGAGATTTGCTGAATAGATTCCCTACACTCACATCAATCAAACTTGCTAGGTTATTCCAGACCTTCATCAGGGAAGAAAAATACACTCCGAAGGACTCTCCCCCTTACATGTGGACTATATTCTCTGATTTTGGCCAAGACATCGTACACATGATATCTAGTGTATTAGGCCAGACTACAAGTGAATTTGTTAATGAAATCATTATAGCCTCTATGTCCATCTACTCTCCTGGACAGCCCCCAGCCGTCATGTTTGATTATGCTAACTTCATTGCTGATAAAATGCATGATCAATTCATGAGGATGGATAATGAAAGGGTGTTTAAATATTCTTCAGTTTTATATCATCTGTTCTTGTATTATCAAGCCAACAGATTTCCAATCACCCTCCAAAATCTTGATACTAGAGGCAACCCCAGATCAGTGGTCTTCTGGACTTCATTAATCCATCAATATGACTCTCAATATTCTTATACCGATTTCATAGATCTCTTTGTATACCCAGTTATGACTATGCTATTAGGAAGCCCTCCCCCGAAAACCAGTGCAGACATCAGGAGGGTCCTTCAGTTGTCAAAACAGTATAGAGTGGGGGATTGGTACCTGTTCCAACACCACACTGAAAGCAGGATCTATGGGTGTGAGTTGGCTCCCTACAAACCACCTAGATACCTCCCTATGATATTGTTTTCCCTGGGGTACTATAGGCAAATGATCAATTTAGATGAGGTGCATTTTGTGAAAGCCTAGAAGAAAGCTAAACTTAGGATAAAATATCAGCTTGGCCCAGTCATATGTAACAGTAGGGAAGCAGGAAAAGAAGAATAATTGATCCTCCAAAGGCTAAAACTTAAACAAAGTTTTATCTGGAATTATGACCCCTTAGAGTTCATTTTCAATAGAAGACAGAAGAATAAATTATCTCCTTACATCCACCATAGAATCCCTGAAATTGAACAATATGCAAATTAGCATAAACGGGTGGAAAACACTTTGGTAGACCGGGATAGCATAGAAACTACTATTAATAATGTATTTATTGATTTAGATGGAAGACTTGATGAGGATTCATTTGTATAGGTGCCAAGAGAAGCTCAGTCTCGAAGGCAATCACAGGGACGTAGTGGGCAAACTATATAAGAAGGGCCATCAGAGAAACCAGGGCCATTAGAGTAGCCAAAGGAATCGAAACAGCCTGAGATTTCCGAAGAACTTTCTCAACCAGAAAAAATAATGAGTAATCCTCCTATTTTACATAATCCTCTAAATGAGGAGAGGAATCTTAAAAGAGATAGAGAGGAGGCCACTCCTTCTAGTAGACCTGTTTCCCAAACTTATGTCAAGAGGAAAAGGTTGAACCCATTTTTAGAACAGGAGTATACTGAGGAGACAGTAGGAACTATAGGAGAAGAAAGCTGGCATACTACTCCTTCAAGAGGTACACAAGTACCTTCCATCTCACAAGCTCAAATGCTAGAAAGGCAGCAGAGCGTGGAAGTATCCTCCTTTAGAGCTCCAAGTGGCCAGAGCTAGGACTTAAAAGAGAAATACAAAGAAATCAAGGCAAGAAATGAGAGATTAAAGGCCCAAAGTTATGCACACTACCTGAAAATGGCTCCAACAAACCAAACAAGGCTAATGTCAGCCTTTGACATAAAGGAAGGTAAGATGCAAATGAGTTTCTTGAAGCCAACTACACAACAACCCAGATCAATGGCAGATTATCTGAAAATAGACTTTGAAGTATTGGCAAAGGATATCCATCCTATTGATCAAATTGATTTACGCAAGCAGACCGGGGAAATGATTTACTCCACTCTGACCAGTAAAGCAATTGCAATCCACCAACTCTAGAATTCTCTGAATAACATATCAGCACAATTCTAGTTGGAGAAGGCCTCTTCACAGGCCAAGGACACTAGCATAAAGTCATTAGAGGACTTAGCCATAGAACTGGGACATGATCCCAGGGATGTGAAAGCTGTAGAAAAGCTTATCAAGAAAAAAATGATGACAGAGCTGCACTGAAGAAGCAGCTCAAAATTCCCTCTCTACATCATCCTCAGGCAGCTAAAGTGTTTGAAACTCGGAGGAGGGAGAGCTTATGGACTTAGCCCTTAAGCTGAATAAACAATTAAAATAGATAGAGAAAGAGTTAGATAATTTGACACAATCCAAATAGAGTGATTTGACCACCACTCCTCTTACTGTAATTCCTATAGTTTCTACAGTAGTACCCTCCACATTGGTTGCTGCCTTAGCACCCAAAGTTCCACTAGCTACAACTTTGCCAGTAACAGGTACATCAACAGGCACAGGGGCATCTACAAGTGCAGGTACTTCCACAGAACAAACGACTAAATTGGTAAAATCCATGGAAGCAATGAGAATCCAGGCTATTGAGCTCAAGAAACTTAGATAAAAAGTGTCAAATTTAGAGACTCACTGTAAACTTGACCAGATACAACAAAAGGAAGAAGTTCTGAAAAATAAAAGAATGAGAAAGAATAAAAGTGCTTGAAAAGGATTTGACATTGCAAGAGCCATTAGGAGACATGAAAGAAACTCTTTGGGCCAACATCATTGATTCCATCAATGATGTTTGGCCTTCTATTCAAGTTATTTTTGAACAAACTGAACTAGTGAAAGTGGCTATAGAAGCAATCGACAAGACAAGAGAAGAATTGGGAGAGATGCTTGAATCGGCCAACCTGTTTATAACATTTTGAGCAAAAGAAATAGGTACCAACTTGATGAACTAGAAATAGACAACAGAACAACAACCATCATAGAAATAAAGAAGGTTCTCACCAAAACGAACCTGATGCTCAATCTGGAGAAAAGGTGGCAAGCATCCAGTCAGACATTGATAATTTTATGACAAAGTATGGTATATTAAGAGAAAAAGGACTTCCTAGTCCTATGGTAATACATGAAAAGCTGATGACTCAAGAGGATTATATTGAAAGACTAAACAAGTTGGCTAGAAACCAAGCTAGTACTTTAGGGGTGAAATCTTTTCCCACTGAAAAGTACTTTATGATAGTCTTGAAAATCTGTTTTACATAAAGCATGAGGTAAAGCACTTGTTTACCATAAGGCCAAATTTTTCTAAGTATATAGAATCTGATGAAATGTATAGAAAGATGATAATGATGAAGTTACCTGACAATTAATGGTGGACAAAACTTATAGATTTCTTATAAAGTTACTACAATAAATCTACATTGTGAAACATGGCTGCTAGGTAAAATAGGTAAGACAGAGGCAAAGAAGAATAAGTAAAGAGTATCAGTAGGTAGAAGATAGAAAGTGATTACAACACACAACCACAAAGCAACTGAAAGAGCTAAATCCAAATTCCAACAACCAGCACAGTCATAATAAAAGGGACAACAAGAAGACAGTTGTCCATCTATCACTATCTTTGTGTTGAAGATATTTTTGGTTTCCTAGAATAATTATCATATTGTTATGATATATTTTGTATCATTTTTTTATAAATACTTCAGAAATT
>APFE030854746.1:1015-17629 GCA_000404065.3 Pinus taeda | reverse complement strand
CCCCCCCCCCCCCCCTTTGGTCCATAGGAAAGGATTATTCATTTCCCTTTACTACTGATCATCCTTCCTTTCTTCATATTAATCCCAGTTAATGATCCTTCATTACCATTTTCCCCGGTTAGGACTACCTCATCCATTTGAACCTGCAGATTTACTTTCACTATGATAGCTTTCCCTGTGAACTCTTACCATAGTGATTGATCAGATCCAGTTCAACCACTCTTGATTGACTCCATAGCCCAATGGCCTAAAGACTTTCTCTACCCATCTCTTTTCTTAATTTCACCACCCAATCAAAACAAAACAATCATAAGCACTAAGAAATAGCCTGAAATGTTGCCCAAAACAAAGTTAAATTATAAAGAGAGAGCCCTCTCTAGACTTAGGTTGGCTAGAACCCAAGTCTAAAAGATTAGGTTTGTGGTTACCTCAGACTTTTCCTTCTATGATAACTTTTAAGGAAAACATCTGAGTGATAACATAGTGGTGACCATATTGGGGACTCAAAACCCTCAGTCTTAATAAACCTTTGAGAGATTCAAATTTTTGTTTTTAGGCCTCTTAAAGGGTTATTAGAAGTTATTTCAAAATTTCATAAAAAAGGAAAATAATTAGAAAAAACTTGAAATCTGGCTTTAGGGAGAACTCACTATACCAGGGCCAACCCTGATCCAAATCCTCCCCCTATATTTAACAACCCCAACCTTATTCTGAGAATAATAAGAAGTCAAGAAAGTTCAGTGAGCCCAAGACCTTTATTCAGATCCAATTCATGCCTTGTTGAATGGTTGTTCCTAGAAGACCTCCCTTTTAATGAGTATTTTGACAATTCCCTATTTAGAACCAAATCTAAGAGTGAACTTGAGGACACAGTTCTAGATCCAGAATTTACAGTAGAACTTGAAGTCCAACAAGAAACTTGTCAATTGATCAGTACCTTCTAAACTCCCCTCAGTCATCCCTCACCACTGATAGAATCCTTGAGCTTTCTGAAACAAGTTCAACTTCGTTTAGCTCACCATCATTTCCCCACACCTTTGAAGATCATCCCTCATCTCCATGCATACCTTCACTCCCCCATCAACTTGTCACTACCCTTCAAGTGCCCATTACCCCTATTACCCTAACTCCCCTTGTGATCCCAAATCCTCCTGTTACCCCAACTCCTGTTCTCAATCCTGTCCGACTTAGAGCTATGGCACTCATATATGCCCCCCTTGTGATGCCTACTCCTCAAGGTGCCTTACCAGCAGATTATCAGAGTAAAATTACCTTATTCGATGGCACTAGAACTTACACATCACAATAGCACACAAAGAAGATGATAGATTATTTTGAACTGCACGAAATTGACATAGGAGATGTCCAAATGAGAATCTTTGTCCAAACTCTAGCTGGATAAGTAGGAACATGGTTTAGATCTTTGCCTCCTAAGTGTATAGATAGTTTAGAAGTGCTTTACCAAAATTTTTAAATAGGTGGGAGAAGTAAAAGAATCCCCTTCAAATTCCTTTTGAATATGAAAATCTAAAGAGGGGACCAAACGAAACTATTCAGGACTACTGTACTAGGTTTAACAATGTATATAACGCAATACCACTTGACCTTAGGCCTCCACCTGGCTTAGCCTTGATTAAGTTTCTAGACGGATTTGACACAGATATGGCTTTTCAACTTAGATAAAGGAATCCCCCAACCCTATAAGCTAATCCGCTATCTAAGAGGGATAGTGTTAGAAACGAATGAAGAACGCCCCTAAAAGATGAAACTTCACCCTTTGATAAACAAATGGATGCTTTAGCTAAGGGAATGGAAAGATTGATGGATAGGATAGAAGTCGTTTAAAGGAATCCTCACTAGGATAACCAACAGGCACCTCTAGTTAGGAATCCAAATTTTAGAAATTACTAGAACCAAAACACTGGTAAAAACGGGCCTGATCAAAACATTAGACCCCATTTCCAAGAGAATTACGTTGAAACTTTCCATCAAGAAGACCCCAAAATAGAAACCCAAATCAACTTAATGGGATTAGATGATGAGGAAACAATGTTTTTGACTCAGGATGATCAAAAATTATATATGCTTCAATAGTTACAGAGTCACATTGGAGAATCTTTCGACTATACGCAAGGGTATGACTCTGCCATCTTCGAAGTACATAAATAGTACAATTTGAGAAGAAAAAGGAACACTGATATTCTAGACCAAAACAAGAAAGCAATACCTAATCAGCCTAAGAAAGTAAAAGCTACAAACCAGAATCCTCAAGTTACAAAAACTCTACAAATCCTTTCTAGATCAAATCAAAACCCTCCCAGTCCCACCACTGAAGATGTAACTAATGACCAAAATTCCAATGAGAAACCTTCCTCTTCAGTTCCCCTCAAGGGAACAGTGGAACAACCTCTAGAAATCATATTAGAAAATCCAATTAAGAACCCGTTAAACACTAAAAATGAGGAACAGACTACTCAAAACCTTGGTGCTAAGATTTCGAATGTTCAAACAGACAAAACCCTTATGCCTTTCAATTTGGGAGTAGAGGTGGGCAAACTTAAAATCTCAGTCCCTTTAACAGAATTGGTTAAACATGAAACTTACAGATCTCAAATAAGAAAATCTTTAAACTTCGTTGAAAATGAAGACTCCATTAACCTATTTGATGATCAACCTGAGTTAATTTTCAGACCTGAAGTTAATGGAAAAGTAGTGGAAGGAGGGATACCACCCTTCTACATCAACCTAAACATCCACAATAAAATCCTACATAATGCCATGCTAGACTCTGGGGCTTCACACAATCTTATGCCTAAGTCTGTTATGGAGAAGCTAAACTTGGATATCACTAGACCTTACAAGCACCTGTTTTCCTTTGATTCAAGCCAAGTTAAGTGCCTAGGACTTATAAAAGATTTGTGTGTTTCCCTACTGCAGTACCCTGCTAAGACCATTCTTATGGACATAGTTGTTGCTAATATACCACCGAAGTATGGTATGTTGTTGTCTAGATCTTGGGGTGCCAAACTCTAGGGATCTCTGCAACTTGACATGTCGTATGCTACCATATCAGTCTTTGGACATCCTAAGAAACTGTATAGAGAGACTTTCATGAAGTACGTAGCGAGTACCCAGGAGAGACCTCAAAACTTTCCTATATATTCAATACATTATGATATTGATTGTTTCATTCTCTACAATGTTGAATCCAACCAAGAAGACACTTCAAACAACATAATAGTAGAACCAAAAGAAATTGTAGTATTAAAAGAAAATCAAAATGTCCAAATTCATGAGCTTTCAGATAATAAAGATGACCAAGATACATTAATCAAAGAAGATTTTATTCCCCCAGACAGTAAGAATTATGAACATGAAATTCTATGGCATCTTGAATTTGAACTTTAAATGTACAAACAACATGGCTGAACATGAAGGACTTATGTTAGGTCTGAAACTGGTCAAAAGGTTAGGAGCCATAAGAGTCTCTATTATGGGAGATTCTCAGCTGGTAACAAAACAAATTAATGCTATTTATATGACTAGGGATCGTAGGTTAGGATTTTATAGAGGCATAGTTGTAGAAATACTAAATAATTTTTTAGAAACCAAACTTGTTGTCATCCCAAGAAAACACAACATGTAAACTCACATCTTCGCCATGTTTGCTAGTACTTGCAAGTTTCCATTTCAGCCCAACCATTAGTACACTGCTGAGGTTAGGCACAGACCTTCCATTCCTGACAACTTGAAGAACTAGAAATTGTTTAATAATGACCAACAAATTAACAATTTTCTGACTTTAGATGAGGAATTTGTAAATAGAAACATAGACACAGACATAGCATTAGATTTTGATTAAACTAATGAAGTATAAAATAACAAAGTAGAAGATGGTTAGATAGATAGATTTCATCCCACAAAGTTTACAAAATCAGATATTCAAAACCTAAAACAAATGGAAATTGATGAAGCAATCGATGAAGAATTTGAAGTTATCAATCTTAAACACAACTTTTTTCCCAAAGGATTAACTCCTTTGGAGTACTTATTTGATTCAAATGATATTCCTAAAAGGCCTAAAATGGAACCCTTGAAATCGGACATTGAAGAACGTAATATAGGCTCTAAAGAAGATCCCAAACTGATAAAACTTTCAAAGTCATTACCTCCCAATGAAAAATTGAAATGTATGGAAATGCTAAAATAATTCCAAGATGTTTTTGCGTGGAATTATGAGAACCTTAAGTCCTATGATACCAGCATAATACAACACACCATTCCCTTAAAAGATATCCAAAAGCCTTTTAGGCAAAAGCTTAGAAGGATTAACCCGGTTCTATTGCCCTCTATCGAAAAAGAGGTCAAAAGAATGTATGAAGCTAAGATTATTGCACTAATTAGATTCTTAGACTAGGTTTCTAATTTGGTACCTACAAGAAAGAATACTGGTGAAATTAGACTGTGTGTTGACCTTCGGAATTTAAATAAAGTTTCACTTAAGGATAACTATATTCTTCCTAAAATGGATCATATATTACAGAGGGTAGTAGGTTTAACTAGAATCTCACTGCTAGATGGGTTTTCTGGTTATAACCAGATCCTAGTCCACCGAGATGATTAGGAAAAAACTACATTCACTACACCATGGGGCACTTTCATGCATGTGAAATGCCATTTGGGTTAAAAAACGCAGGGCCCACCCTTCAAAGAGCAATGGACATAGCGTTTGCTAAGGAAATTGATGACTTCCTGGTAATATACCTAGATGATATCACAGTATTCTCTAAATCCGATCAACAACACCTGGATCATCTTAGGTAGGTCTTCACCAAGTGTAGGAAGTATGGAATTTCTTTGAATCCTAAAAAATCTTTATTTGGGTTGGAAGAGGGGAAATTACTAGGCCACATTATCTCCAAAGATGGTATCCAGATTGACCCAACAAGAATTTAAGCCATTTTGCAGATACCACACCCCAGGAACATCAAATAACTTCAAGCATTTGCAGGTTAAATAAACTTTTTGAGAAGATTTATCTCTAACTTAGCTGAACTAATTAGATTATTGAACAACATGTTAAAGAAATATTTTACTATTAAATGGACTCCAGAGGCTAAAAAGTCATTTGAAGATATAAAGTTAGCCTTAACACAAACACCGTTTTTCATGAGTCGAATTTTTGATAGAGATTTCAGCATTTTCTCTTTCACCTCAAAACACACAATTGCTACAGTCCTATTGCAGAATAATGATTAGAGTTTTGAACAACCAATATCCTTCTTTAGTAAAGCCCTGAGATATGTACCTTTAAATTATAATATAATGGAAAAACAAGCTTTTTATCTAGTTAAAGCTATTAAAGATTTCAGAGTTTATATCTTGTACTCCCATATAGTAGCTTATGTCCCCAATGTTGTAGTCAAAGACATTCTAACACAAGATGGACCTGATGGAAAGAGAGGGAAGTGGATAGATACCATATTAGAATATGATTTAGAAATTAAACGTACAAAATTGATCAAAGGCCAAGGTTTAGCCAAGCTCATGGGTGAGTCAAACTGTCAGGTCCTAGACATAAATTTCATTGCAGAATTGGATAACGAAGAGGAGATGGAAACTGCATAGATTAGCCAGGCCTTTACAAATTCACCGTGGTATGTTGACATTATATACGTTATACAAAATCTTCAAGCTCCTCTTGAGTTTTCCAGAACTAAAAGTTGGTTTTTAAAAATGAAATCTTTAAAGTTTTGCATAGTTGACAATGTGTTATTTTGGAAAAATCATGAAGGAACCCTTTTGAATTGTTTGTTAAAGGAAGAACCTGATAAAATCTTGCAAGAATTTCATGCATGTGACCATGAGGGACATCCTTATTGGAAAACAATAGCTAATAAAATCTTAAGAGCTGGCTTTTACTGGCCCACTCTATTTTCTGATATCAAGAAGTTTGTAACCTCATGCCACAAATGTCAGAGTTTTGAAGGAAAAGGAAAACTACTACCATTACCTTTGAAACCTATATTTACTAAAACATGATTTCAACAGTGGGGTCTTGACTTTATTGGTGAATTTCATCCCCCTTTCTCTACCCAACATAGATGGATCTTGACTGCCATAGGCTATTTTACAAAGTGGATAGAAGCCATACCCACAAGAGAAGCTACTGATATTGTCATAATAGGTTTCCTTAAGGCCAACATTTTGTCCAGATTCGATTGCCCCACCAAAATCATCAGAGACAATGCAACAGACTTTAAATAAAAAAGGATGATTGATTTCTACAACAAATATCACATAACCCTTCATCACTCCACAACCTACTATCCCCAAGGAAATGGGCAGACAGGCTAACCATAAAGAAATCCATTAGTACTAGTCCCTATCATCTAGTCTATGGAATGGAGGTTGTTTTCCCATCTTCTTTGGGAACCCCAATGTTGAAATTGCTTCAAGAAGCACAGGTTGAGCCAAATGATATTCAAAGGATGATCAACCAGACAATTCACTTGCAGCAGACCAAGGAAGAAGTGTCCATCAGGTCCCAAATTTTGCATGAAAGAATCAAGAAAGCTTTTGACAAGATAACCAAGGCAGAAGATTTCTATCTAGGAGATAAAGTTTTGAAATGGGACTCAAGAATGGAGGATAAAGGTAAACATGGGAATTTTTACTTCCTATGGAAAGGCCCTTACATCATTTATGCTTTTAGAGGTAATAATGCTTATTTCCTCAAAGAATTGGATGGTGCAGAAGTAGAAGGAGGACCATGGTCGAATGCTTAAGCACTATATAGATCCAAGTCACTAGTTTCACTAATCACATGTACATAATATATCCTTCACAAAGTTTAGTGTTGACTAGATGGTAAAGTTGGAGTTGAAACCCAAAGAGAAGGCCCTAAGGTTCAAAAGTTTCACTATCATAAATATCAATAAAGCAGCAAATTCAAAGGGAAAGTTGCAGAGTAAAATCATAGTAATTCATAAGGCCATTGATCTACTAGTTCTTGACATTTCACCAGGAAATGCCATCCCCAAGTGGAGCCACTGTTATGTTCCTATACCAATAGGTGTCAGAATTTTTGAATAGCTGAGGTCAAAACTGTAATATGTACACACCTTTTCCTTCTCCAAATGTTTTCCATACTCAAGAAAATAAAAAAATAAAAATGTAAAGAGGGTATGTCCTAAAAGAAAAATCAAAGGACAAAAAGAGTAAAAAAGGTCAAAAAGGATGAAAGATGAACCCCAAGGAAAAAGTAAAAGACCATGAAAGTGTGCAAGTCTAAATGCCACAATTGTTTACTTTTCTACATAATAATGACTGTTTGAAACTTGTTATTCGTGCCACAATCCATGGTAACCAAACAATTTAATCTTGGTTATTCCATTTTTTTAATTTCATGGTTAGAGATAGCGAATGAAATTTGACCAAACTATTTAATCTTGGCAGATAAGTAGAAAGGTAGAGTGAATAAAAAGAGCTCAATAATTTAATCTCAGCCCTTGGATGTAATAAGGTTAGGCTTAGATAGATTTCTATTGTGAAAGAAAATAAAAAATGTTTTGATAAGGGTTTGCTAGCTTAAGTGCACCTTGATAAAGAGTAGAAAAAATGGTAGGATGAGTAGATGGGTAAGTAATGGTATGGTTGTAGAATTGTGATGATTGATTAGATAAAATCATATCATTTAATTTCATCATCAAGTCGCTAAAGTATGGATGATAATTGAGCATTTACACAAATTCAAGTGATTAATTTCCCCATTCATTTTACCTTTAGTTTTACTAATTTCCCATAAGCAAAGTCAAAAGTACCTAAAACCTTAAGTTAAAGGGGCTCAGAGCATTTCTCTAACTTCCAGAGGGACGGGACCCTCGGCCCAATAACGTATAGGGTCTAAGTACTAAAATTTCCCTCATAAACATTCATCCACTCCATAATTCACTCATTTACCTTAAAAAATCCCTTTTCCTAAGGTAAAAGCACCATTTTCCTAGGCAAAGTAATCACCCCCATGTAAAACCCTCCTTTTCACAAAAACCCACAAATGCGTATTTAGCCTAAGTTATAATGTTTTATGTGAGAAGCAAATAAAATTCAACACACATTATGCTTAGCGCACTGTCTTTTTTCCACCTTCATTTCATATTACCTTCTAACTTTATTTATTAAATCCCCAAAAATACCCCTTTCCCGTATATATTATTAAAAATCCATATGTTAATATCCCGCCCCAAAGTTTGAAATATAAACTTATTAATAATTAATTAAGCGATTAATTTAGTCAGTCAGTGACAAATTAATAACCTTGACCCATATCCAAATAGAAGAAATTAATTAATTAATAAATGATTAATTAACAATATGTCACCGCCAATGAAATTACTCTTGACATCATTAAACCTCACTAATCCACCATTAATTAATCCCTCCGCGCATTAAAATTGTTGGCATTATGACACAGATTTGGCACTATGACACATGTGTTGTCCTTGATGGCAACTCACTCAGATGACAGATCAAAGTTCAGACTCACGGAATGAAGAAAGAGAGGTATACGCAGGTTCCCCATTGATGAAGACACATGTACACGCGGGCTCATAGACCAAAAGGCACGTATAGCGTAGACACACACTTTCACGAAAGGAAAGGCGCGTACATGTTGGAAAACTTAGTTTTGGTCCATGGTATTTGGTCCATGGTATTTTGATCCATGGCATTTCTCCAAGGTATCTTGTTCGAAGTGTTGACCCCGAGTATTTGGTCCAAGGTATTTGTTCTAAGTGGTTTTGGTCCATGGTATTGAGTAAGGCCTAATACTATAAAAGGAGGAGAAGGTCATTAGGCAGAGGCACTCAAGTATTGAATATCTAATGAAGAGAAAGATTTAGAATACAAGTTATGGGGTGATGGTGCATAGCTAGATCTAAATCAAGGATGAACCTTAGCGCTTGCTGAAGGATAAGATCTAATGATGGATCAAGATCTTGAGGCTTGAAGTGAAGTATCTTTGTGTGATTTTGATCTTTTATCTAAATAACTGGCATATGTTGTAGACTATAAATATGATGATCTGGGTATAACTGAATTCTGGAATTGTTGTTAAGATTAAATCATCATTCATAGATCTGTACGTAGGTTCACTTTAGAAAATGCACTTATACACACTGGTTCTGCATATCAAAACAGTGTATACATATTAAATTTGATTTGCAGATATGTATGCAGGTTCATCTTCAGAGAAGTGCGTATGCATGCAGGTTCGACACATTGAATTTGCGTATACCTCAAAAAATATTCTTTAACTAATTCTGGTTGTTGTTGCAGTGTTATGGGTTCTGGTTACTATTTTCTGGTCACTGTATTATGGTTACAACATTCTAAAAAGTGATTAATTGATTCAGTTGTGGTTAGTGCAAAGGAGATTGGTTGATTGAATGATGTTATTGATGGATCCAGTCTGAAAATTTATGAAACATGGTCCTTGGAAGAAAAGAGAAGGTTGTAGCCTTTTGTAGGCCAGCACCTATGTATTAGTAAACATATCAACTAGTACAAGATCTAGGGGGTTGTAGCTCCCTTCCAGGAGAAGTTGGAGAACGAGAGAGGGTTGTAGCCTTCTACAGGTAGAAGCCTGCGTATTGGTATAAGACTGCACCAGTAGAAAATTGTAAAAAGAAGTTTCTTATTAAAAAGAAGATAGACATGATTGTAGTAGGTGGTTTTCACCCACATTGGGTTTCCACCTTATATCTTGTGTTCATGTGTGTGATTGTTTGTTCTGTTTTTATTGCACCTGGTTACTGTTTATATGGTTCTGATGCACTGATTAAAGATCAACAAATGATGGATTAATTGAATCATAAGTTTACAGGATATATACTAGTTGCCTTAAATACAATTGCATATACATGCAAGTTCCATTAGCTAAAGTAGCATATATGAATCTGTTTATGAAAATGAAATATTATTGACTTGCTAATATTGATTCACCCTCCTTGTCTTTGTATTATTTCCCAAAATTGGTATGAAAGCAGCTCCTTTAGAAGAAGCTTGATCACTTGAAGGAAGATCTATCATCACGAGTAACTATGAAAGAGAGGGGTTCATTAGACCACCAATCTTTGATGGGAGAAATTTTGTTTATTGGAAGGTAAGAACCACAGCCTATCTTCAATCTCTTGGAATAGATGTATTGGAAATTGTGGAAGGAGGATATACATTTCCATCAACAATTCCTACAGATACAATAAGTAAAAATAAATATGAGACCAATGCCAAGGATGTCAATACATTATTGGGGAGTCTGTCACAATCAGAATTTGTCAAACTTATTCAGCTCAAAACTGCCAAAGAAATATAGGACAAGATCGTTCTAAGCTA
Organism: Pinus taeda; assembly: GCA_000404065.3. Lineage (NCBI taxonomy): Eukaryota > Viridiplantae > Streptophyta > Pinopsida > Pinales > Pinaceae > Pinus > Pinus taeda. Next base: position 7,237 of record APFE030854746.1, on the reverse strand, counting down.
TGAAGGAGACAATCAGGTAAAACGTGCAAAATTGCAAACTCTCAGAATTCAATATGAAACTCTCAAAATGCACAATGATGAAAGTATCACTAGTTAATTCTTATGTATAGATGAGATTGGTAATTGCATGAAGAATTTGGGTGAAGAGATAAAAGAAGTTACTTTAGTTGAAAAGGTTTTAAGATCCTTGTCTACTAAGTTTGAATCAAAAGTATCTGCCATAGAAGAAAAGCAGGAACTTAAGACTATTACTATGACACAGCTGCACGGAATCTTAATTGCTTTCAAAATGAGAAAAGGAGGTCCATCGGATATGACAAAAGTGTCATTCAAAGCTTCAATAAGAGAATAACTCAATGAATTAGGACATATTTCAGAAGGAGAGGAAGAATCAAACTTTGTTAAGAACCTTCAATGGGTTCCGGAAGATTCAGAGGTAAACTACCTTTCAAATGTTTTGCTTGTGGAAGAGTTGGTCATTATGCTGCCAAATGTACCCATAAAGATAAGCTTGATAAAGGTAAGGAATCAACAAAATGGAACAGAAAACAAAGTGCAAGTAAGAAGAGGTACTATACGCATGAAGATAGTGATGGTTTATCAAATAGTGATGAAGATGAAAATAATAATTACTATAGAATTCTAATGGCTTTTGAAGATGATGATTTCTTGGATGCTTTAGATGAAGATGGCCTTTGTGAAGAAATCTCTAAACTCAAAATCTATTTAGAAGAAAATGATATGATTATAGATACTCTGACATTCCAATTTGCTGAAAGAGAAAAACACAATGAAAAACTAGAATGTGAAATTGTGGGTCTAAGAAAGGATATTGAGAAAACAAAAGCTCGCAATCTTACATTTACTAAAGGATCAGAAACCTTAAATGAAATTATCAAAGTGCAGCATTCTCCTCTGATAAGGACAGGTCTTGGATATACTAAAGAAGCATCCCAAGCACAGAAGTCATCAACCTCCACTAAAAGCTATCTTGATGCAGCAAAGAGCAGTCAACAGTTTGACAATCGACCACAAAGGGTTAAAGTAGATCACCAGGTAAATTAGGCTCAGTTTACTTCAAGAATGAACAAAATCTACAACCAACCTCAGGTAAATCATACTCAATCTTCTTCAAGAATGAATATCAATAGCAACTACAATCACTAGGTCAGTAGATTTGATAATCGCAGGAACTTCTTTATTGGCCAATGGTTTTCATGTCATAACTTTGGAGATAAAGATACTCAATGTGTTACTTACAAGACCATCATGAATAGAGAAGGACAAAATCAAAGGAATGTGACGGGGATCATGAAACTGACCTACAATAACTTTTCTCTTCTTGAAAATGAAATAGAATGCTATATCTGCAACAAATTTGGTCACAAAGAATATGAATGCAGGAGTAAATTTTGGCAAACATCTCAAAAGGAGAAAACTTCATTAAATCCCAAAATATGGAGAAAGAAAGAACTGCAAACAGAAAGATGTGGTATAGCCCTGTATGTAGAAGGACAAGAAAATCAGTGGTACATCGACAATGGATGCTCGAAACACATGACAGATGATAAAGAAAAACTTCAGTCATATAATGCCTTAGAAAAAGAAAAGAAGGTCTCATTTGGAAATGACACTCATGCTGTCATAAAAGGTAAAGGTTCTATTTTTCTTAAAGAAAACGTTAAAGCCGGGAATGTTATGCATGTTGATGGTCTAAAGAATAACCTATTGAGTGTAATTCAAATGTGTGATCAAGGAAATGAAGTAGTATTTCAATCAAATGGATGTGTTGTTCGTGAGCTTGATAAAAGAGGAACCATGATCAAAGGTATAAGAACTCCAAACAACTTATACATACTCAAGGGAGGACAACAATAGTGCTATCGAAGTAAAAATGATGAACACTAGCTATGACATAGAAGATTGGGGCATCTAAGATTCTCTCAAATAAGAAAAGCAAGCAAATTCAAGGTCGTTCGTGATCTTCCTGATATCGACATTCCATAAAATACAATATGCAAATCATGTCAATTTAATAAGAAAACCAGGTAACAATTCCCTGAAAAGAAAGGATCAGCTAGTAAGCCTCTTGAACTTGTTCATACTGATTTATGTGGTCCATCAAGGAAAAAGTCACCTCGTGGAGAAGAATACTTTATATTGTTCATTGATGATTTTTCCAAAATGTGTTGGATAGGACTTCTAAAGCATAAATATGAAGCATTTGAAAAATTCAAAGCCTTCAAAGCATTGGTTGAGAATGAATTAGATCGCAAAATCAAATGCCTCAGATCTGATCGAGGAGGGGAATTTACCTCAGATGAATTTTTTGATTTTTGTGAAGAACATGGAATAAAAGGACAATTCTCCACTGCAAGGACTTCTCAGCAAAATGGAGTGGTAGAAAGGATGAACAAAACTATTTAACAAATGGCTTGGGCTATGTTGGATGAGTCTAGAACTCTTGAAACCTTCTAGGGTGAAGTTGCATTTGCTGCCATCACTATTCTGAACAAAGAAAATGTTTTGGTAAACAACACTCAAACTCCACATGAACTTTTGTATGGTAAGACTCCTATTATAAAATACTTCAAACTTTTTGGAAACAAATGTTACATCAAAAGGACTGATGAAAAACTTGCCAAGTTTGAACCCAAAAAAGATGAAGGCATTCTCCTTGGTTACTCTTCCCAAAGTAAAGGATATAAGTGTTATAATAGAAGACTTGGGAAAATTATTAAAAGTATTGATGTTGTGGTTTATGAAGCACGCAAAAATCCGAAGTAGGTAAAAATTGAAGTTTGTGGAGAAGATGAGGATTATCCTCCCACATCAAATCAGACTAATTCTGAAGAAGAAACCAATGAAGTGCCAAAATAATAGAGAATGAAATAAGAAAAGGATCCATCCAGGTATGTTCAGAAAAATCATCTAGAGACTCAAAATTTGGGATAGAAATAGGCAGGTGAGCAGACAAGAAGAACTATTATAGAAGCTTCACGCTATCTAGCATTGCTTTCCTCCATCAAACCTCAAAATGTAAATGAAGCATGCAAATATGAATGTTGGGTCAAGGCCATGAATGTACAACTTGAGAAAATTCAAAAGAATAATACTTGGGACTTAGTTCCTAGACCTCATGATAAGAATATCATAGGAACCAAATGGATATTCAAAAACAAGATTAATGAAAATGGTGGAAACAAGGCTAGACTTGTTTGTAAAGGATATGCTCAACAAGAAGGTATAGATTTTGAAGAACCTTTTGCACTTGTTGCTAGACTGGAAGCCATAAGAATGTTCCTTGCTCTTTCTAGTTTTTAGAAATTCAAAGTATATCAAATGGATGTAAAATCTGCCTTTCTTGATGGAGACTTAGAAGAAGAAGTATATATTGAGAAACCAGACGAATTCATCCTTGGAAATGATGCAAAACTTGTATCTAGACTCAGAAAGGCTCTCTATGGTCTAAAACAAGCTCCAAGGGCCTTGTATTACCATCTTGACAAATACCTCCATCAACAAGGTTTTTCAAAAGGATCAACTAATAGCAATCTATACACAAAGATTGACAATAATAAATTGTTAATACTTGTTGTGTATGTTGATGATATCATTTTTGGTAGCAATGAAGAAGCCATGGGTCAAAACTTTGCTTTGGTAATGTAGCAAGAATTTGAAATGTCCCTTCTTGGTGAGCTCACATATTTTCTTAGTCTACAAGTTCAACAAAATAAAGATGGTATTTTTCTGTCACAAACCAAGTATCTCAAGTAGATCTTGAAAAAATATGGCATGGAAGATTCTAAACTAGTATGTACCCTATGGTAACAGGATGCAGTCTCAGCTCAAATGATGAGTCAACAATAGTACATCAACCAACCTACAGATCCATGATTGGTAGTCTGCTTTATCTAATAGGTACCTGACCAGAAATCATGCATGCAGTGGGAATAGTTGGAAGATTCCAATCAAATCCAAAGGAATCACACCTTCAGGCAGTCAAAAGGATTTTCAAATATCTTCAAGGAACACATAATTTTGGTTTATGGTATCGTAGAAATACAGATCTTACACTTCATGCATATATAGATGCAGATTGGGCAGGAAGCGTTGATGATAGAAAAAGCACTAGTGGTGGTGCATTCTATATGGGTTCCAGATTAGCATCTTGGTTCAACAAGAAACAAAGTTCAATTGCATTATCTACAGATGAAGTAGAATATGTGGCTGTCGCATCTTGCTGCACACAACTCCTTTAGATGATGCAAACATTGCAAGATATTCAGATCACATGTACTCCACCCATCTCCATTCTAAGTGATAATATAAGTGCCATCAGTGTTTCAAAGAATCCAGTGATGCATTCCAAGACCAAGCACATACAAATCAAATATCATTTTCTATGTGAATAAGTGCTTTAACAAAAGGTCAAATTGGAGTATGTTCCCTCCAAAGAACAAGTTGCTGATATATTCACTAAACCAGTGCCCAAAGAGACATTTGAATATCTCAGACAAAATCTGGGAGTAGTCGATGCATCATCCTACTATCAAAACTTATCAGCTTCAGAGAAAAGTGGTTATACGTGAGTTTCATGAAGCATATCTACGTACATACGCTAGTTTCTATGGATACAGTCACGTATATGCTGGTTGAAGAAAAGCAGTGGGTCAGACTCAGGATGAAAGGAGTCTGACATGGGTCTAACAATCATCATCTGGCACAGGTTTGGGGGGAGCATATACTTCTAATAATGCATTGTTGGCATTATCTTAGAAGATCTTGGTACAAATTCACAGTTGTTTTTTATTCAGGTGGAACAGGTTCACGGGGAGATCATGGTTGATGGTTTGGCTAGTGATTGATAGATGCTGCTGATGATAGTTGTTGATGATGATCATGGTCTTGTTTAAGATATTTGGTCTCTATGCCATGTATATCTTTTAATGTCAAGGTCATGAAATGACCTATTTTGTTTCCCCACTATGCATGGGATGGATGATGTAATGTTCTTGTTTGACATCTATAAATAATTGGTATATCCTCACTTGGTTGGGTGGATGAGTCAAACATGGTATATCCCCATTTGGTTGGGAGATGGATGTATGTATGAGTCATTGGTGATAGGAAGGTCATTTATGATGTATGTATAGATTCATGTTCTTCTTTTAGAACATCTTTTTGTAGACCTTACTTATATTCAGGGGGAGCATGGACTCAAGCATGGAGCTCAATCAACACACCGCAGCATATCAGAGAATCTAGTGTGTACTCAGGGGGAGCATAACCCTTTGCCTTTATTGGCAAAGGGGGAGAGTGACTTGGGGTTGCCATCAAGTCCAAAGGGGGAGATTGTTGGCATTATGACATAGATTTGGCACTATGACATAGGTGTTGTCTGTTAGCTCCCTATACCAATAGGTTTCATTTTTCATGATTGACTGGGGAAGTGCCAAATATGTTCATCCTTTTTATACTGCAAAGGTTCCATATGTTGATCAATCTTCACACTGCATAGGTGGTTAACTTGTGCCACAATTGATGATTAACCAGACAACTTAATCCTGGCTAGATCATGTTTGAATTTCACTTGCCTAAGAATAGAGAATGGAGGCTTGCACAAACAGTTTAAACTTGGCAAGCCAATAGTTAGGCAGAGAAGCAAAGGGTCTCAATAACTTAATCTCAGCCCTAGAAGAAATAAGGGTAGACTTAGATAGGAGGGTAGCCAAAAGAAAAGAAAAGAATCAGGGTTTGCCAGTTCAAGTGCACCCAATAAGAATGAAGAAAGAATGCTAGGTATACTAGGTTGGGTAGGCAGTTTTGAAGGTACAAAGGAATGGTTTGTGCGAAATTTTCTCTTTAGAATGATTTGCCATCTCATAAAATCATGGGGCACCATGGCAAGGTGGCTACATATCAAATGAAGCATGACTAACTACCCTCCTCATCTTCCCAAAGAAACATTCACTAACACTCCCCCCAAAGGATAAAGAGATCTACTCATTACCCTTAGCCCCTTTAGCCTACTTCATTTCATGGAAAAGCTAAGTGAGAAGATGTTTTACCTAGGCAAAACAAGCCACATTTCTTGTGTAAAAAGTCTTGATTTTATCTTGCCAAAGTTTGCTAAAGCTTCACCATTGGTCATTCATTCCTCTCCCCTTGGCCTAAGTTTTCACTTTATAAAACTTAGCCTAAGCCATGCAAACCCCTCCC
>APFE030854733.1:54350-69094 GCA_000404065.3 Pinus taeda | reverse complement strand
AAGGAGAAACATGAGAACTACAAGTCGGATCTACTAATGGGTTGATATCTCCTCGGCGCATGTTCATATCTGTAGATCTGACAGTCTGGGTTATTCTTGAAGTCTTGAAATTATCTATATCTGTAAGCACACAAGTACAGTGAAATAAAAGTGCGGAGATACGCAGGCACAGAAGTGCTACAAGTGCGCAGATACGCAGTCCCAGAAGCGCTGCAAATGCGGAGGGGCGTAGGCAGTTCATTGGACACAGAGCGCACGTACGCAGGAAGTCTATGAGGCAGAGTGCGCACGTACGCAGGAAAGCAGTTGGAAATAGTGCGTACTTATACACAGCTGTTATATGGGTGAAGCTGCATACTTCTCATGAAAACTACTTAGCTATCCATGTTTATCATTGTTGTGTTCTGGGTTTTGAAGTGATGTCTGATTTCTGATATTAAGTTCTGATAACAACAGTGATTGATTAAATGTTTATACATTGATGGATGAATGGATCAGGTTCTTAATGACTCATCTTTATGTAATCTGATGGACTAGATCTTGTTGATGACTCACTTGTATATGTATTGATCTAGTGCTTGGGTGATTCAGAAGATTTTTTGATTATGTGCTTCAATGTTGTTGTTGGGTCCCGTATGAAAATTGGATGAAACGTGGCCTTTCAGATTATGTGTTGTGCTTCAGTGTATCCAGTATGAAAATTGATGAAACGTGGTACCTTGAGGAGAGAAGATTGTAGGTCGGCACCTACGTACTAGTACTTAAGCTAGTACAAAAGCAAAGGGGAATCTTTGGAGCATTGTAGCAGGTAGCAGCCTGCGTACTAGTAAATGGATTGGCTAGTACAAGAGAAAAGGGGGTTGTAGCTCCCGTACTGGTATAAGAATGCACCAGTACAAATATTGTAAAAGGATTTTCTTATTAAGAAGAAGATTGAGATGACTTGCAGCAGGTGGTTTTCTCTCGCACTGGGTTTCCACCTTATATCATGGTGTTCATGTGTGTGCCTTATGTGTGATGATCTATTCTATGTTACTGCATTTGTTAACTGATAATATGGTTGATAATGTTCTAATGCATTCATTGAAGATCAATTAACTTAATCATAAGAAGTTGTGGAAGTAGCATATATGAATCTGATTATGGAAAAGAAAAGGTTTTATTAATGTGATAATACTGATTCACCCCCCCCCCCTCTCAGTATTATTTCCAGAAATAGTATCCATGTTATAGGATCCTTTCCATCAAATTTCCTCATATCAATCTTTGGAACATGGTGGGTATTCAATATAGTGTTAGATTCTATGAAATTGTGATTAACTTTTAGTTTGTTCTCATCATGAGTTTCCTCTACTACCTTTTCGCCATTAGGAAGCATTTCCTGTAGCAACTTTGTCAAACCTCCTTTCAAACCTTCCATGTCTTTTGGTGAGCTCCAGTATTGCAGAAATAACGTTGAAACTCCTTGGGCTTTCCTCTTTACTTTTATCAACCCGGTAGTTCGTAACAAACTTGGAAGCGATGGTGTTGTATGCACAAGTACAAGCTCTTACTGCAAGCTGTCATTTGATCTGCTGACGCAATTTTTCTAGGAGCTTAAGCCAACTTCTATGAGTTCTCAAAAGAATATTTTACTGTGATGGAAGAGAGATAGCTCTATAAAGGATATTCTACTTGCATAAAGAGAAGGAAAACTGAAATGAAACGCAAACACGAGCAAACCTTAGTAAACCCTAGTTGTGCAAGAAAAGAGATGGAAACTACTGAAATGGGTGCCATTAACTTCTGAAAAAAGGTAAATTGCATTTATTCAAGCTACTTATAAATAGAGATGGGAAGAAATCATATTTTTGTACTCTTGAGTATTTTTATGTGGCCTTATTATGCTTATGGTTTGACTAATTGTGACTATGCAGAGGTTTGGTGGCAAAGCAGGATGGACTTGGCTTTTGCTAAGGATGAGGAAGGTGTAGAGAGGTCCCAAGAAGTCCCTCGTACACTTTTGGAGACTTCCATTGTGACCAGACTTTGAAAAATCACTCGCATGAACTTCTATAGGAGGCTACAGGTGATCTATAGGAGGTTCTACAGGAGGATCTACAGGAGGAGTCCGAAAGTGGTTTTTGGAGGTTTGAAGGTGGAAAAATGGTGGGAAAAAAGTAAATGAAGGCTGGATGAAGGTGTTGAATGGTGTAGGACTCTGTTAATGAAGATCAGGAATGAAAGAGAGGGTTGGATTTGTTCAAAGGGAAAGAAGCAACTTTGCACAAAAACACAGAAATTAGGGCAGATTGGCAAAATAAGGTGAATGAGTGGGGGAATATTTAGAGATTAACTGGTATAGGCTATGCTATGGAGGAATTATAAGCTAGAGTTTTATACAAGTGAGTTGCACACTTACTTCCCAAAACTGACCTAAGCAAGAACCGAAAAAAATAGAGTTTATCTATTTTGACTTAAAATCTGACCTAAAAACAGAGACCCGATGAATAGAAAATTATGCAAGAAATCCATGGTAAATGAGCAATAAAGGATTTAAGCATATGAACCCAAACTAATATCTACTTTTCGGCTCAAGACATCACACTAGCAATTGCATAAAGGGCAAAATTTGTGTTTTTGGTGGCAGCAGTAGTGCCTTGATCTCAAATCATGGTCCCAAGGAGGGAGAAAGGAGGTCAAGACCTATTGGTAGCTTTTTTAGATCTTTCTATGTTACTATAGCAAACTACTTAAACAACTTGAAGCAAGAACAACTATTTTAACAATCAAAAGCAACATATTTTACCAAAGCAAGATTTAACCTAAATAACAGAAATTATCCTATGAATGTAAGCAAAAACATATAAATACACAAAGGAGGTGTTGGGCAACTTGGGTTGGGCCCTAAGCCAAGAGCTTCAGCCCTCTAGAAAAGATTAGTGCTGGTTCAAAACTAGATTCATCTTCATTGATCAAAAAATGGCTATTACATCACAAAATTGTCTTCAAAAAGAGCTTGAAAATGAGCTAAGTACTAGGCTGCACAAAAGTGAAAAAATAGACCATCAAATGGCTAACCTACTAAGGCTTGAAGCCTTATTATTTATACAAGTGAGGACTCCCAACAGTCCTCCTACACTTAAGCAACTCGGCTGCCTAAAATGAAAGATAACAACAGCCCTACTTGACTTGCTCGACTACCCCTTGGAATCATCGATGTGGTGGCCTTTGTACTCCGAGCTGCTGATGGAGAACTCGAGAAAGGGGTCATTAATGAAGGAGACACCCCTCCTATAATTCTTCAGCCCTGTTTCCTTGAGTTTGGCTGTCATTCTACTCATAAATGCCTAGTCCTTGTCCAAAATTGTCCAAAAGTCTGCAATAAACACTCATTAGACTATGTGGCAAAGTCACTATCCCCATTCACTCAATTGACATAAATGTATTAAAAAACATGCACAAAACTATTGAATGGTGGATTAAATTAAAATAATAGGCAGAATGATCCCATATAGTTACCCATATCTCGGACTCATCATCACCCCCGTGCTGAATAGGTTGCTCATCTTCTGAGCAGCTAATCCAGTTCTTCATCTTTAATAGCTTTAACAGCTTCCCTGACATCCCAAGCCTATGATGTTATATCTTCTTCTCTGTCATGAAAACCTACTTTTTTGTCCACTTCCTCCCAATCTTTATGTTCTTCCTCCTCTTTAACCCCTTCCACCAGCCCTAGCAGTAGTGGAGGATTGAACTTAAGGCCAATCTAATTGGATTTCAAGTTTTGCATTGATTTTTTATATAGGGGCACTCTTATCATAGCCTCCCTCATTTTGGTTGGGTAGTGATACTCCCTGATCTTTAGGCTATCTAACAAGGTATTCCACCTTCTCATGCATGCATGAAGGCAATCATCGCCAAATAGTCTCTCCATGCCTTCAAAATTAGCGATAGCTTGTGCTTGTCTGTCAACATAATCAAGGAGAACTCGAGGATTTTCTGCAAGATGTTGATGGGAATAAATGAGAGCTAATGGGTTTTCTGGTTCTGCCCTTATCATGAGGGGTTCACTTAGCTCCTTTTTCATGATCTTCTAAATTTCCATTGCCCTCTTTTCTTCATGGCTCAACCAAGAAGCCATAGCCATAAGCTGTAGGTCTCCTAGTGCAACATTTGGATCCCATAAGTTCATGTCTAGTAGTGCCATATTATGGAGGTAAAATTCTGTTAATTTGGCTCTATCCTTGGCTGAACTATTATCACATAAATGCATAAACTGATCATAATTTTGGAATGGGATTATGCCCCTCTAGGCCAATGTTTTGATCTAGAATTGGAGCCATTGGTCTTTGAGATATAGTGCATAGGAACTAGCTGGTTGTCTACACTACAAGGCCTCCATTGCCCAGCTGGCCATGCAGGCCATCTGGGCTTCTTTCTCCTGCAACTATTGTTTCACAATCAACACTTCAGTTGTTGTCTGAGATTCTTTTTCTTGCTGCAGTTTCATCAGCATTTCAACATTGGTATGTGGCTCTTCCTCTTGCTATTGTTTCTCTGTTGTTTCATTATCTACTAGGGGACCTTCTTGTTGTTGTTGTCTTTCAAAAATTAGCAACTTGTCTCCCCCTTGAGTTTCCTGTTCCTGTAACTACTTTTTTAGTAGTTCATTTTCTTCCTGTAGTTGGGCTCTTCTAATGCTCTCTATGTGCCTTACCATGCCCAACTCCCTTCTCAACTCTCTACACTTGTCTTCCAGGAGCCCTATATCTTCCACTCCTTTAGATTTAGCAACCTGCATCCAAGTGTGGGTTCTCACCCTTTATTTTTCTAATTCAAAGAAAAGAGGCATGGTGAATTTTTGTGGGATGATCTTCCCACCTCCTAGAAGATTGTAATATGAGCCTAAATTAGGATAAGGGCTTGGCTTAGGTATTTTTTTTGCCTTACCTTCCTCTTCTAACTATTCTGCTGCCTTCTTTTTCAAATTTTCAGTTTCTTTCAACTTGGCTAGTGTCTCCTGTAGATAGGTTTGAGCTTCCTGTAGGACTGCCTTGGAGTCCATCAATTCAATTCTTTCCTTCTAGGTGGATGTTATGGGACTCCATCTCTCATAGGTGATAGCGATTTTGGAGGGAGATTCCTCATTTTTCTCAGTAGGTGCATCCTCAATGATTATGGGTTCTTTTGATGGTGGTTGGGGCTTGCCTACCTTAATCCTAGTGCTCCTCCGAGCTTTGAAATACATAGATGTTTTTCCTTTTCTCTTGCCCTTTTTCTTAGTTGGAGTGCTCAATGTAGTAAGAATAGCTACTGCTTCCCTTGCCAGTGTTTCAGGGGATTTTTCTTCCTACTGTACTTCTCCTTCATCTCCTGTAGTTTTTCTTATGTCTGTTATTTTTGCTTTTGTCTCTGCTACCTCTGGTGGTGTTTTCTCCTTATCTTTCTGTGTCCCTACCTTTCTTGTGGTAGTCTTTTTCTAGGCTTTCTTGGGCTTTTTATTCTCAGCCTTTGTCCTCTTCCTCTTTTCTATTTTTGAGACTATTTTTTTATGCCTTAGGCTCAACAGGGGTTTTGTCATGTTTTTCCTCTTCTTTATACTTCTCCTCTATTTCTTCTTTTGTTTGAATATTTTGTGCCTCCTCATGAATTTCCATCTCAATTGTCTCTTTCTGCTCTTCCTCATCATTGCCAGATGGGCCAATTTCCTTAGTCAAAGTTTTGATGTCATCTCCTCTAGACATATTCCTGAAAAATTCTCAAGCTATGGGGATGGTGTATGTGCATAGGGCATCTTCCACCAATAATTTAATGAGGCCATAGTGGGCCAGCTGGTATAGAACCCCTTCATTCAACTTGGTGTCACATTCTATCAAATACTAGAGGAGGAAATATGGGAGACTGAGTTTCCTAGCTGCAGGTAGGTCCATCCCATATCTCAATTCATGCAACAACCTGAAGTGATATCCATAAAATATACTGAATCTTCCTTCACAAGTGATTGATTTCATGATCTCGTAGCTAAGTTAACTCCATGGAGGAGGTAAGATTGTCCTTTTGACCCCATTCTTATCCTCTACAAGATGTTCATCAGGCTAAAATAATGTCTTTTTAGCAACTTGTCCCAATGGTTTTTCCTCTTTTCTCCAAGGGAGCCCAAGTGGAAGACCTGTGATTCTACTAATAAAATCTGATGTAAGCTCTAGGGCCAGGCCCCTGAAACTGACTGTAGCATGTGTTTTCTAGTGGGGTCTTAAGGACATCAAAAATTCTTCAGTCACCTCCCCATCATGTCCATGAATTCTCTCAAAGAAAGACATCTAGTTTTCCCTGGTGAAGACAGCCACCACCTCAGGGTGATCATGCAATTTGTTGGAGTTCAAAGGCTCCCTTGTCATAAAACCTCCTAGAATGGTGTTTAGTGGTTTCTAAAACTACTCAGGTGAGGGAAAGAACAATTTCCAAAACCACAAATAGAGGGACAACTGAGTTTTGTTTTTTTCTGAAACTGTAGGAGGAATTTCCCATGCAATTCTTCTTTACAACATCAATTTGCAACTCTTCCCTCTTCAAACTATTCTTAATCGTAATTTTCTTCTCGGTTTTTGAAAAAATAATCAAGACTTTGATAGAAAAGATAATGTACAATGCAATGTTTTTTCATCAAAGAGTAGACAGACTTGCAAATTCATTTTTTAGAAGAATGTGAGGAAGACAAAAGACAGATTTTGAATGCAGAGAAGGAAAAGGAGAGACTATGTAGAATTTAGAAGAATACAAGAAGACTTTTAAGCTTCTCTTTCCTTTCTTTTTCTCAGCCCAATGTTGTATTTTTAATCCACCACCTTATATAAATATATCATATGCAAAGTGGTTTCCCAAGCCTACCTTTTTTCAAGCTTGAATTTGTCAAAATTTCCAAATTTTTCTGTTGTAGAGCTGCTCTCTAGCCTTCCTGTAGAAAGCTTCTTGTAGATGGTGTTCCTACTCCTGTAGAATGCAGTAGTGCTCCTGTAGAGCCGGATAAGCAAGAGGGTTTTGAAAAACTAGCAGAAAATGATTGATTCGTTGTTCTGAAGTTGGTAGGTGCGTACTACAGTCGAGAACTTCGTGAATGAGAATGAAACAAAGGGTGGTGGAAGCTTAGACTAAACTGTACTTAACTAATGGTGTAATCTGCGGTGAGGAGGTGAGGTGGTCGGATGGGTATTGATCCTACTCCAGTGTAATTATGGTTTTGCATGTCGCCTGACCACCATCACCTCCCTCATCCCGTTATACACCACCACCACTACTGGTTGTGAGTTTTTTTCTTTCCAAGTTGACGGGCCACATATACTGACTACGTATCTGATCTGTGGTTTGCATTGGATGAGGCTCGTTTGAACTCCACGAGGGTGTGTGAACTGAACTAGGGTAGCTAGTTAGTTGGCCACTGATTCCACTTAATCATAACCATTCACATAGTTCATGTAGTTTGTAAATAATATTCATGCAATCGAGGAATAGGTTTAGCCACTTACCTGCTAATCGTTGTTGTTTTGTGCATGCTTCGGACCTCAATGTTTTATTTCCTCATTGTTGTTTGCTGCTACTGCTCTACATGTTCAGCTTTTGGCTTATGCTGGTGATTTCTCGATCAATTTCTGCTCCTTTCATGCTTCATACATCCTGTTGCATTGACCCTGTATCTGGAGTTTGTTTTTCAAAGGGATCAGCTGCTACAAGAATCCTGTAGGATTTCCTATAGCTACTTCTCCTTCTGAAATTCAAGTTGATGCTTGAGTAGAGGCTAAAAAGATTGTTGAAGAAGGTATTGAATGAAAAGAAATAGCAGTTGGAAGGTATCAGGTAGGAATAAGCAAGGAATGCTGCTACTTTATTTGTCAATATTTGTTTTGTATTTACATAATGAAAGAAACAAAATTTATGTATTTATCTGTTCAGGGAAAGAAAAAATGAGTGGAAATGTGGGTGTGCAGGGATGGAATTGAGAGTTAGGTGGATGGATGGTGGCAGGAAGTTTCACAGGCCTTCTAGACAAATTTCTAGCCCTTAGGTTCTTCTCTGAACTTGATTTTGGCCTCTCTGTGATTTCTATAGGAGCCTCTCGTAGAATACATAGAGTTTCTTGTAGGATGCGAAATTTTCAACACAAATCAGACCAAGGCTTTGGAAAGGAGAACAGTGATGGAGGGATGGACTATGAAGGGTGTATGTAGCCTGGCCATGTCTTTTCCTCTTGTGTGACCCTCCTGCAACATGTAATTTATTCAAAAGAAGTTAGGTTTTCTTCTTCTTTTTTCTTTTTTTCCTCTTTTTTCTCCTTTTTCTTTGAGATAGTTGGGGTGCCTCCAAGAGGTTTTCACCCTCACTGCCTACCCTAGGCACCTCTAAGACATTTTCACTCAGGGATATTTTATTCCTTTTCTGTTTTTTTTTCCTTTTTTCCTTTTTTTCTTTTTTTTTGTGCTCAGGGTGTGGGTGGAGTGGAGATAGGGACCTGCTCCACTACCATCATTGTTTTTCCGAGATTCTTAATGAATTCTTGCTTGGAAAGGGGCTTCCTGTAGATCTTCAATCTATGACCATTGAAGAGCATGGGGATGGCTTCTTCATCTATGGTCCAGATAAGGACTGAACCATTTTCATTGGATTTTTCTACTGTATATGGTCCTAGCCATCTTTTCCTCAGTTTTCCCTTGAAATCTTTATATCTTGAATCATACGGCAGTGCCCAATCTCCTTGTCGGAATGGTTTTTATTTGAGGTGTCTGTCATGCCATATTTTTCTTTGAAGTTGGACTACCTCTGAGTGGAGTAGGTCCTACACTCTTTGTTCATCCAATCCATTTAGCTGAAGCAATATTTCCTTTTGTGCACGACTGAGATCTAGGTCCAACTGAGCTGCTATCCTTAATGTGTTATATTCAAATTCTATTGACAGTAGAGCCTTCTTCCCATAGACTAGTTCATAGGGTGTAAACCCTGTGGTGGTTTTGCAGGTGGTGTTATAGGCCCAGGTGGCCTCAACCAATCGATCTACCCAATCTTTTCTGCTACTACTCATTACCTTAGTCAAAATCCCTTCCAAAGCTTTGTTAGTGACTTCCACCTACTCATTTTCTTGCAGATGAAGTTCTATGTGTAATCTTGTGGTGTGTGAGTAGGTCTTCAACCAAATTGGAGGTGAACTGACGCCCTTGATCAGTGACTAATTCTCTTGGATAGCCAAACTTGTAGAAGATATTTTCCCTCAAAAAATTAGTTATTTTTTCTTCTATAGCTGCCTTGATCACCTTTGTTTTTGCCCATTTCGTTAGGTAATCAGGTAACAAAATAATGTAAGATTTATGTTTTGAAGGAGGGTCAATAGGACCCACAAAGTCCATGCCCCACTTCTCAAATGGCTCGAAAGTCACTTCGGGCTACAATGGCATCTCATCCCTTGGAGTAGGTTTTCCCATCCTTTGACATCAGCCACATTGGTTGGTATATCTCCTGACATCTTGATGAAGAGTGGGCCAATAATAACCTGCTTGCAGAATTTTGAAGGTAGTCCTCTTTGCTACAAAGTGGACCCCACAGGGCTCATCATGATAGGTTAGGAGGATGTCAAAAACTTCCTCCTCCCTAACACATCGCCTTAAAATATAATTTGAGCCAAGTTTGAAAAGATTACCTGCAATCCAAGTGAATGGGGCACTTTTCCTCATGATATTGTTCTTCTCTTTTGAGGACAGATGTGGTGAAAACTGTGCTAAAACCAAATAATTTGTCATATTAGCAAACCATGGAGAGAGTACTGAAATAGAAAATAGGTGTTCATCTGGAATTTGATCATCCACCATTCCTTCTTCACATGCAGGTAGTTCAAGTCTAGACAGAAAATCAGCAACAACATTTTCCTTACTTGGCTTATCAACAATTGTCAAATCAAATTGCTACAATAAAAGTAACCATCTAATGATACAAGAATTTTCATTTTGTTTATTCATCAAATACCTAATTGCAGCATGATCAGTGTGTACGAATTTCTGGTAGCCGGTGATGTAGTGTCTAAACTTGTTTAGGGAATGCGCTACAGATAGGAGCTCCTTTTCGGTCACAATGTAGTTTAATTCTGCCTTGGACATGTTTTTACTCACAAAGTATATGGCATAAGACAGCTTCTCTTCAACTTGTCCTAAGGTTTCTCTTATTGCTTTGTTCGAGGCATCTATGTATGTGGAAAGGTAGGGCCCAATTTCGACCTCTCAAGATTGGGGCATTTACCAGCTTATCTTTCAAGGCATCCAAAGCCTCTTAACAACTGTCAATCCATATGAACTCAGCAAATTTTCCCAAAAGACCAAAAAATGGAGAGGCTAGCTTACTAAAATCCTTAATGAACCTTCTATAATTCCCTGTTAAGCCTAGAAAACTCCGAACATCTCTTACCTTTTGAGGAGGTGGGACCCTTTGGATGATAGCAATATTGTTGGGATCCACCTGTAATCCTTGCTAAGAAATTGTATGACTTAGTACAGTCCCTTCAGTCATCAGGAATTCACATTTTTTAGGACTAAGAGATAGGTTCATTTCAATACACTTGGCTAAAACTTTCCCTAGGTTAGTCAAAGCTTCCCGGAAGTTAGAACCATAAGGGGTAAAGTCATCCATATAGATTTCCATTGAATCATGAACCAATTTAGTAAATATGCTCAGTACTACTCTCTGGAAAGTGGCGGGAGCATTGCATAACCCAAAAGGAAGGACTCGGTAGGCAAAGGTACCCCATGGACAAGTGAAAGTGGTCTTATATTGGCCTTTTGGGCTGATTTGGATCTGGTTGTACCTGTTAAACCCATCTAAGAAGGAGAATAACTTCTTCCCTACTAGGCCATCTAACACTTGATCTATGAAAGGCAAAAGGAAATAGTCCTTCTTAGTGGCCTTGTTTAGTTCCTGATAATATACACATATTCTCCACTTCCCGTTTTTCTTTGGCACTAGCACCAAAGGAGAAACCCATTCGCCGTCAAAGATGGGGTAGATGAATCCTGCATCCAGCAACTTTTGCAGTTCTTCTTTGAAAATGTCCTTGAGGGTCGGATTCATCCTCACTTGGGGCTGCCTAACTAGTTTACAATCTTCTTTAATATAAATGTGATGAGTAAAGACTGAAGGGTGGACTCCCTTCATCTCCTTATAGCTCCAAGAAAAAGTAACCGAGTGATTGTTCAACAAGCTACACAGTTCTTTCTCTTGAGAGGTGGATAGGGGTGAGTTTATCTTCAAGGTTTTTTCTAGGCCAAATTCCACATTCTTAACTCTTAAAGAGGTTGGATCAGCCACACAGAGATCAACTAAAGGATTGGCTTGGGTTTCTTCCACCAACTCTTCTAAGGGAAACACACTGTGGGGGTGGATTCTGAATCAAGTTCTCAATAAGATCATCCTCAATTTGCGAACCCCCCATGGTAGCCTCTACTATAAACAATGGTGTAGAATAGACTTCATTCTCATCTTCCTCCTCCAACCAGAGAGGTAAATCATGTTCTAGCGAAGGTTGGACAGGAGGATAGAGGACTAGCTGTTTGGACATATGCCCATTCTTGATTGTCATGTTCCTAGCTCGACAACTGATGTAGACATCTGCAGTAGCCAACCTAGGTCTTCTCAGGATGAGAGGATACCCAGTGAGCTTTGCTTTTGGTTAGAGAACTAGGAAATCAGTAGGGTACTCCCAAGAATCAATAGAGACCATGACATCTTCTAAAATCCCCTTGGGAGTCACGGTGGAGCGGTCTACTAACTGCAGTATTGTTGAGATCTTTCTTAGGGAACCCTGAAGGTTGAGTTTGAGCATAGTGTCCCTGGTCATCACATTAATGGCAACCACGAGATTAATCAAGGTATGGGGGATTATGGTGCCATTGATGTGGACATCGTCTACAGGACTCCTAGGGTCTGGATATTTCGGACAGATTACCTGCCCAAACATCAAGTCAGACAATTGTCCTATGACATTGATAGTTGTGGCATCTCTCTTGCGCCTGCCTGGGTGCCTAAAGCACTTCTGCTTGATCATCTTGTTGTATATAGGCACATCCCTTATTGCTTGGAAAAGTGGTATTTTTACACATAACTGTTTCTGTTCTCCCAAAAGTTTAGTTTCTTCTGGGGTCAATTGTGTGGTTCCAGTTAGTCTCTCAGGAAAGGGTGGAATGACTTTTGGTTTACTTTCTTGTTTTTCTTCCTCATCCTCCTTAGGAGGAGGTTAGATATCTGGGATAACCTTCCAAGATCATAGGTTAATATCATGAATCTCCATAGCATAGGTTGGGCATTATGTTTCTCCACTATATACTTGTTGGGCCTGTCTATTGTTGGGGTTCGGGTTCGGTTGAGCGGGTGTTTAGGGTTGTCTTGGAGGAGCAGGAGGTAATGGTTGTGGTTGAGTGATCTGGATTTAAATGGGAATGCAATAAAATATAGAGATAACCATATACAAAAATATGCAGTGGAAATAATACTTCATTTCATTCATGGAAAATACCGAAATATGCTTACAACTAGAAATGGAAATAAACCAGCTACGACGATGGTAGCTTATCTCTGAGAAGAGATGTGGTCACTACATGCCTTTGAACTATTCTGAACTGTGTTACAATGAGGCTCGAAGGCCTTTTTATTGTTGAGAAACAATGGAAAACCTTTCACATTCCAAAACCTAACCGTAGAAGATGAAACGCCAAATTGTGGGCCCCGTTTTGGGTAAATTGGTACATCAATTTCCTGGAGTCGTAACTTTGGCATACGATCTCTGTTTGATGCATATGATAGCTCGTTAGAAAGATCTATCCAAGAACTACCACTTTGGGAAGGGAAACATTAGTCCATGGACCCATGTTGCCCCCATATTTCCCAAAAAACGTCGTTTAGGGCCTCAAAACGGCTCCGGAAGTTCAGGGCCTGAAAAAACTGCTAAAAATAGTAAATTGTGCTACAATTACGAAAACTGAAAAACTGAAAGAGATAGTTGCGAGGGTTTAAATGGGATAGGTGGGTTGCCACCAACATCCACCTGGATCATTCCTCCCCCCTTAGGAAGCAATGGTCCCCATTGCATTGAGTTCCTCCATCTGCTGAACTTGTTCTGCTATCTTTGGTGTGTCCAGTAATGGTGGGAAGCATGGTCGACGACGGTCCACATTGAACACTTGGTGCAAGTGAAGGAATGGAGGAATGTTGTGCTCCAAATCATTATTCCCCACAGGCTTGGTACTGCTGTAAGGACCATGTGGGAGTGGTTTGAACTTCTGATGGGCTCTTGTAAGGCATTCTTTCTGTATATGTAACCAAACTTTGTCGCCCACTTGAAACTTATGTGGTACCCCTGTGGGTGAGAAGAAGTTGTTCCTGTGTTCTGTGATGACTGTATCCCTCTGCTGCTGTTGCTGCATGGAGGAACCCTTTGCGGGGGTCATGGATGTAGCAACGATCTTCCCCTTACTTTGGGAGTGAACCATACAGATGAATTTCCTGGTCTATGATATGATCTTGCTGCTTTTCTTAGCAGTGATCAAAGATGTGGCGGTAGGTGGGGCTACCTCCGGTATCCTGTATAATGAATCACCCAAAGAAATAATGATAGCGTGAGGCCTGGACTCATACACAGCATGTCACCTCCACAAGTATGGCTGGCCTAATAAAACATCACAAACATCCAGAGGTGTAACATCACACAATACCTCGTCTGTGAATGGTTTGATGCTGTAGGGAAGGCGGCACTGCTGGCGAACTTTGAGATCTCGTCCTTCATGAAGCCCCCCGATACTGTATGGCTGTGGGTGTGGTGTAGTCGGTAGGCCCAACCGCTTCACGACCTCTGCTGAAATCAGGTTCTTTTGGCTGCCACTGTCGACAATGAATTGTAGCGGCGAACCCTTCCCCCACATCTGTGAGTGGAAAAGACGTTCCCCCTCCTCTGGCTCTTCGGGCTCATTCTTCTGGATTTTGGCAGTGGCAACAGTGGCGCTGGGATCCGCATCAATGATCTGCTTCCCATTGCCATTCCCCTTGTCGGGTTCAGGCTCAGGGTCGGAACATGTATCTGATTCGGAAGCCTTCAACTCGGCCACCAACGACTCCTTGGTCCGGCACTCACGTGTTATGAGTGGGACTCTTGTGGAACTCACACCACTTTCCTGTGTCCTTCTTCGGCTTTGTGGTGTTGTTCTTTTCTTGTGGCTTCGACGGGTTGTCTTGGGTCCCTCCGCCTTGGTTTTGTCCTTTGGGCTTCGGATTTGCAGATCCAAAGTCTCTCTTCTTCTGTTTGAACTTTTGCTCGATTTTGACAGCGTATCGGTATGCTGTGCCGAGTGAGGAGATGTCCAAGAACTCCATCTCTTCCCGGATGTATCTGTGTAGGCAGCCGCGGTATTTGAGCACCAGATGCCGCTCAGAATCTTTGATAGCCAACTGTGTGCGAAGGGTATGAAAAATGTTTGTGAACTCTGGAACATCTTGGTCTCGTCCCTGCCGCAGTGTGGTCCATTTGATGTATTTGTCCTCATAGCTTTTGACAGGTTAGAACTGCTCCTTAATGGCATCCCAAAAGTCATTCCAAGTGGGTGCGGCTAAAAATAATGAGCCTATACTTTCATCCTTTTGCTCACAGTAGCTTTCCCACCAGTCCTTGACGTGGGGGGCTGCTTTGAGAAGAGCGAAAACAATCTTTTCCCGACTTGAAAATTCATGAACAGAGAAATACCCAT
>APFE030854733.1:24773-52313 GCA_000404065.3 Pinus taeda | reverse complement strand
TTGCCCCCAAATTTCCCAAAAAACATCATTTAGGGCCTCAAAATGGCTCCGGAAGTTCAGGGCCCGAAAAAACTGCTAAAAATAGTAAATTGTGCTACAATTACGAAAACTGAAAAACTGAAAGAGATAGTTGTGGGGGTATAAATGGGATAGGTGGGTGGCCACCAACATCCACCTAGATTATTGAGCAGGTGGTGGAGGCAAAAGAGTGGGAGGAGAGTTATATTGGGGCCTCCACCCATGATGAGGTGCATTCCACTGAGGCTGTGGCTGAGCATAAGGATGAAACAAATGAGCAATTGGAGGAGCCTATTATTAAGGATGATATGACCAAGGAGGGGGTGTGGACCAGGAAGGATGAATAGGGTGTCCCCAAGAAGGCATGGAAGTGGCTTGATTGGAGTTGTAATAGCTCTGGGATGTCCGTTGCATTCCCTGCTGGTAAGGTCTGGGTCCATGTGGCCTCCTTTGGTTCATGAAATAGAGTGGTTCAGTGGCTCCTTCAACCCCCTAATATGCAGCTTTGATTCTGGGCAAGGAAGGGCACTGATTCGTAGGATGGTCTTCTTCATAGACTAAACACACTTCTATAGAGTGCAATGGACATTCATTCCTAGGATGCTTTCTAGTGCACCTTGGACAAAAAATGGCCAAAGCCCTCTCGGCTTCCTCTTGTTTCATTTTGATATGCAAGGTATCCATTTTCATGGCAAGAGTCTACCTCACCTCGCTCTTGAAATCTTCCAGTCAATTCTCAAGTTCGTTTCTAAGGGATGAACTAGATGAGGATGTACTGGGTAAAGGTTGACTTCCTCTACCTCTCTTTCTAGCTTACCTGGAATGATTTCTAAACATAGTCTTTATGTCATCATAAGGGAGTTGGTAGATGTCTCCCCAAACCAGCAAATGGAGGGTATCTAGAAGGTCTTCAGGGACCCCTATGAGCAGTACCAACTTCAGAGATTCAGGGTCAAGTGTGCACCTGGCCCTTTTATAACTAAGTTGAAACCTCTCTTTGTAGTATTCTAAAGATTCATCACTACCCATGGTCATTCGGAAGATATCTTCCTTAGTATTCTTTAACCTACAGTAGTCCCAGTATTTGTCATTAAAGGCTTGTTGCATCTGAGCCCAAGTTGTGATATTGTTTCCAGGCAACCCCATGAACCAGTGCAAGGTTGCATCCTTGAGAGTAGAAGGGAACAGTTTCAACTTCTGCTAGTCTTTTGCAGAGTCATAGATTCGACAGAGAACAAAAAATTCAAATAAGAAAGTATCAAGATCTTTGGTAGTCAGCCCTTGGAAGTGATGTAAGGCTGAAGGACTTATATTTTTCATTTTTGTGTCGCCATTGGTCTCTTGGATAGGAAAGGCACCTTCTATTCTTTCCCCATTTCCTCTAATGTTTTTGTTTTCAGCCATGGTCTCAGGAGGAATGGTTTCTTGCTCTTCTTCTATTATAGGATCTTCATATATCTCTAGAGATGCCTATAGGTTCTTCTGGATCACTACCTCAAAAGAAGAGAGAAGGGTGACTCAGTGATGTGGTGGAGGTGTTGGGTAGGAATTTTCTTGAATTGTCTCTATTCCTACGAGGCATGAAAGGAAATCTTTTTTTTTTTTTGGTGACTTTTTGTTTCTTTTTCTGCTTGTACCTGCAAAAACTGAAATCAATTGAACAACAATGGCAACTAAATGAAATGAATCCACTTTGCTAAAATGAAAATTGCATAATTGAAATGAAAGCAAGAAAAGTCTAATCTACGCTTGTTGAAATGAAATTGTCGAATTGAAATGAAAGCAGAAAATGTATAATCTATGCTTGCTGAAATGAAATTGCAAAATTGAAATGAAAGTAGGAAATGTGTAATCTACTCTTGTTGAAATGAAATTGCAGAATTTAGATGAAAGAAAGAAATGTCTAATCTACTTTTGCATAATTGAAATGAAACAACTACTCTACTCTTGCTGAAATAAACTACTTAGCAGAATGTTGCAGTGGAAAAGAGAAGGAAATAAATAATCAAAAATACTTTGACGCTTTCCCGGCAATGGTACCAAAAAGGGTGGTGAGCTTTAGTATTGCAGCAATAATGTTGCAACTCCTGGGGCTTCCTTCTTTACTTTTATCAACCCGATAGTTTGTAACAAACTTGGAAGCGATGGTGATGTATGCACAAGTACTAGCTCTTACTGTAGGTTGTCACTTGATTAGCGAGCACAAGTTTGCTAGGAGCTTAAGACAACTTCTATGATTTCTCAGAAGAAGCTTTTACTATGATGGAAGAGACCTAACTCTATAGAGGCTATTCTACTTGTAGAAAGAGAAGGAAAACTAAAATGAAACACAAATGCTAGCAAACCCTAGTTGTGTAAGAAAAGAGATGAAAACTATTAAAATGGGTGCCAATAACTTCTAAAAAGGTAAATTTCATTTATTCAAGGTACTTCTGAAGAGAGATGGGAAGGAATCATCTTTTTGTACTTTTGAGTATTTTTATGTGGGATTATTATGCTTATGGTTTGATTGATTGTGGTTGTGCAGAGGTTTGGTGGCAAAGGAGGATGGAGTTGGATTTTGATGAAGATGAGGAAGGTGTGGAGAGGTCCCAAGAAGTCCCTCGTACCCTTCTAGAGACTTCCATTGTGATGAGACTTCGAAAAATTGCTCGCATGAACTTCTATAGGAGGCTGCAGGGGATTTACAAGAGGCTCTACAGGAGGAGGTTGAAAGTGATTTTTGGAGGTTTGAAGGTGGAAAAATGGTGAGAAAAAGGGAAATAAAGGTTGGGTGAAAGTGTTGAAGGGTCTAGGACTCTATCAATGAAGATCAGGAATGAAAGAGAGGGTTGTATTTGTTCAAAGGGAAAGAAAGCAACTTTGCACAAAAATGCAGAAATTAGGGCAGATTGGTGAAATGAGGCGAATGAGTGGGGGAATCTTGAGAGATGAACCGGTACAGGCTGTGCTATGGAGGAATGATAAGCTGGAGTTTTTTACAAGTGAGCTGCACACTTACTTCCCAAAACTGACCTAAGCAAGAACTGAAAAAAAAAACTAAGTTTGTCTATTTGACTTAAAATCTGAACTAAAAATAGAGACCTATTGAAAAAAATTCATGAAGATAAAATTATGAAAGAAAGCCATGGTAAATGAACAAGAAAGGATCTAAGCATATGAACCAAACTAATATCTACTTTTTCAACTCAAAACATCACACTAGCAATTGCATAAAGGGAAAAAACTGTGTTTTTGGTGGCAACAGTAATTCTCTGACCTCAAATCATGGTCCCAAGGAGGGAGAAAGGAGGTCAAGACCTGCTGGTAGCCTTTTTTGATATTTCTTTATTACTACAGCAAACTACTTAGGCAACTTGAACCAAGAACAAATATTTTAACCATCAAGAGAATCCTATTTTACCAAAGCAAGATTTAACCTAAACAACAGAAATTATCCTATGAATGAAAGAAAAAACACATAAATACACAAAAGAGGTGCTGGAAAATTGGGTTGGGCCCTAACCCAAGAGCTTCAGCCCTCTAGAAAAGATCAGTGCTGGTTCGAAACTGAATTCATCTTCATTGATAAAAAAATAGTTGTTACATCACAAAACTGTCTTCAAAAAGAGCTTAAAAATGAGTTGAGTACAAGGTTGCAAAAAAGTGCAAAAATAGACTATCAAATGGCTAACCTACTGAGGCTTGAAGCCTTCTTATTTATACAAGTGAAGACTCCCAACAATCCTCCTAAACTTAAGGAACTCGACTGCCTAAAACTGGAGATAACAGCAACCCTACTTGACTTGCTCGGTTGCCCCTTGGTGGCCTTTGTACTTCGAGCTGCTGATGGAGAACTCGAGGAAGGGGTCATTAATGAAGGAGACACCCCTCCTATAAGTCCTCAGCCCTGTTTCCTTGAGTTTAGCTGCCATTCTACTCATAAATGCCTGGTCCTTGTCCAAAATTGTCCAAAAATCTGCAATAAACACTCATTAGACTATGTGGCAAAGTGCATATCCCCATTCACTCAATTGACATAAATATATTCAAAAACATGCACAAAACTATTGAGAATGGTGGATTAAATGAAAATAATAGGCAAAATGAGCCCATATAGTTACCCATTTTTGGTGCTCATCATCTTTCTTCAAATATTAAACATTTACATCTAAACCATCCATCTTAGCTTCCATGTCATCCATATTAGCTTCCACTCCATTATTTAAACCATCCATCTTAGCTTCTGTTACATTTTGTGAGAGTGAAATTTGTTGCACTTGGTCTCGTAATTTTGATATATCATGTTGCATTTCTTCCTCTTCTTCGTGATTTTGTTAGATATTTTAGGTTTCTTACTAGGTGTTTCCATTTTCTTTCTTTGGGGCGTCATTTTATGATAATTATGCTTCACTATGCCCTTTGAATCACTTCAAATTAATTTTTCAAACCAAATTTATGCAAATTTTTAAAAAGACTACACATTGTTTTTCGCTTTGTAGGAGCTCGATATTTAATCTATTGTATATCTGTAATTTAGGATCCCCAAGGTCTGAAATGTCATCCTATGATAGCCCTCTATGTCCTCTTTCCATCCCCATAAGTAGGATCAATATTGTATTCTCCATGAAAGAGTTATATCAAATCTCCCACAATGACCTGATTATAGACTACTTCAGTAGAGCTAAGTTGTATGAAGTTCCACGTGTCATTGTTTTGATATTTGGACATGAAAATGATACATAACAAACTATAGTTTGTTTGATTTTTGTAAGTATTTACAAAATTTCAAGCTGATCCTGAAAGATAACATTATGATGATTTTCCCATAGTCATCTGTTTGAGATATAATTCAGGAGCCTCCAAAAACCATAACTTCCTTGGATCATATCACTGAACATGTAGTGAGCCAAGATCTGAAATTAGGATCCATGGTTCATCAAGATTTCGTATAAAATGGGTTTTAATTTCAGCTTTTGAAACTTCGTAGACACATATTTATAGTGAAAATTCCATGATGACTGGTTTGAAGTAGCGAAACCCTAGAATCCAAAGCTTTGATACCAAATGTTATGCCACTAACCCACAACATATAAGAAAAAAAGATCAACGACTTCAAAACTAGCCTATTAGAGGGGGAAACCTCTTTTACATTACACAAATGAATAATTATTGGATGATACAAATGACAAAACCTCCTTTCTATATATAGGATTCTAAGGGGTCACAATATAATCAGAACATACATAACAATAATAATGTAAGGGCACAATAATAACAATAGTGGGCTTCTATGGGGCACAATAATAACAATATGGGGGCAACATGGCCACAATAATAATAAGGGAATACACTAGTATTATAGCGACCTAACACAATTATTCATGCTCACGATCATCACTGATGTAAAAGTGATACTCCTTAATCACATCACATGACTCATTAGTGCTATCCCTACCATCAATGTTCAATTATGCATGTCTGCACAAAACATGTACTAATATGGACACCCGATATGAATGATAGTACTCACTAGGTATCTCTATCTAAGGAAAAAATGTTTAATTCTCAGGAAATTCCACCATTGATAAGATTGTTCTTGTCTGAAATACTTCGCGGGAATGCTTAAATTTATACTCTTGCCACCTAGACCTATGTGAGTGTTTGATATATTTATAGATCTAGTTTAGAAACACCCCCATGAATTGTCAAATAGGAATAGCATCCTCAGCATAGTTTATCCCCTTATGCACCAAAGTTGAAGAACATGGTTGATTTCCCACAACCTAATTATAATGCTTCCATGCGATAGTCACATCTGACATCCCATACTGGTTGGGATCAATAAGAAGTTCATACAGAGAAATGTTAAATCACCACATTCAATGCATATTCTCCCACATATCCATATTTTCCCGTAATAAAACTATTTTGGCTCCCTTCTGCATAATATTGATGAAACAAAATCACACACTGTAGGAGGAGGAGGGTCACCATAATAGTTCTTCTTGTAAAATTACCAAAAAGTATCATAATGAAGTTGAAATTCAACATGATATAGGAAAAAACACGTATCATGGAATGTATTCTACCTATAAACCATGGCTTCAATTTTTGAAACATCCTTATGGATATCTTCACATGGTGGTTTCTTTCTCAAAATTCCTCAAACAATGCAACTTATCACATTTCTACAATGTGCTTAACGTGGTCCACATGCTCACCTTTAGCTATGTGATGTTCTACAACATGCTTTCTATCCAGAATATCACAGTAATGGCTCCCCCAAAACTCTACTACAAATGCTTTGATTCTTGTTGTAAGCCTGTCTTGGTGGGGTTGTGTTTGGTCAATTTAGTGTCCTAAATTGCACTACATAAATTATCAATCTGGGTACCGTAAACTGATGAAGTGTAGTGCACTTTTTGTGCTAGATAACCCTTCTTAATCCATTGTTTTTCTGTTTTATGTTGTTTTGAGGGATTTTGGTCTTTAATTCCTAATGATTTACAATGTAATTATCATAAACGTAAATCTAACTTTTGTAAAGACTGCTCAAAATCTTAAAAAATGAAGATAAAGCTAAGAAAGACTTGAAAGCAAAGCTTAAGCAAGAAATAAAACCAAAGTTTCTATTCTTTTTTTACCATTATTTCCAAATCATTAATTAAAACTGAAAGTGAAATTTACAACTAATGTCTAAATAATTACAAAAATAAAACTAAATGAAATACTTAGTTACTAGAGACATACATACAAGACATGTTGGTTGTTGGATTCAGTTATACAGGTGGTTGTTAGAGTGCGTAGGTATAAGTAGTTGTTCCGAATAACACTTCCCATCATAATTAAACATGTTAATTAACCACGAAATAGAATCCTGTTACCTTCAATCTCTGCATTTGACTTACCCATTGACTGTAGTCTTATGCCATCTTCTTTGTTGACCTGAGATAAGTGAATAGGACAGGGTCCATGTCACTATGATTTCCAAGCTACCCATGTAGCTAGTTTCTCCTTTTGACACCTAGAACCTATTATAGCATGAAGGTAGCTATGGAACAACAGATTAGCTATAGAATAGGTTGTGTTCCATAGCTAATATACAAAAATTTATTCAAACAACAAAACATAAAAGCATAACATATAAATCACTAAATGTCCTCCTTAAGACAATATATACTGGTCATTGGTGATGAGAATGCATCTTTCTCATGGAAAAACAAAGAAAATGGATGAAAAGGGAAAGAGTAATTTTGAGGCTCAACATACCCCCACTACAAAATCATTGCATGTCCCCATGCAATTTTGCCAAAACTGTGAACTCTTTTTTCTATTGCATCTACTCAGATACCTCTACCAATACATCTAACTTCCTTCTATTGCTCTTCTTTGAAGTGATAGCCATCCTTGGTTTCATCATGAGAAGTTTGTATTTAAGGTTGATCACTGTCTTTTTCAAGTTTCTATTCTTCCTCTTCAACTTCCTACTTTTCATGTACCATAGGCCTAGGGGCAGTATGGTATTGTCATGAATGGATTTATCCAATTTGGTTTTTTCCTTTAGGGCTTCATTTTATTTCTTAATATGCTTGTTCAATATCTCCAACTCATAGATTTCTTGTTTGAGTTAGTCATTCAAAGGTTCTTGTGGATTAACAAGTTGTCCTGGATTGGTTGAGGAACCTAGATCCCTTTAGGCATTTTTCTTTTCTAGTGATTCTACGTAATCATAAATTTGTTGTTGTATTGGATCTATGCCTAGGGATCCTCTACTGGGGCTTCCTTCAAAATATTGTCTATGGGAGTTTTGAGGACTATATGTAAATGTAATATTTTCAGGAGATGATATTGGGGTTTCTCCTTCCATATTGATGAACTCTGTTTCCTTTGATGATACCTTCTTTACCATTCCTCTGAGCCTAGAGCTTCTTCTAAGGCGTTTTATGTTCTCCTCCTTTGCACTGTTTTATCTTTTCCTATCTTTTCCTTCCCCTTGATTTGTCTCTTAATCTTTGTCAATTTTTTAGAGATTGGTTGTTCATCATCTGGTTGTAATGGAGATTTAGGTGTGTTCTTAGTAATTCAACCAACTTTCTAATTTATCTTCTTTCTCTTCTTGATTTTCTTTCTAATCTTTGTTACTTTTTCAGAGATTGGTTCTTCTTCATTATTTTTTTGTACTGGAGGCTCAAGGTTGCTTTGAATGGTGAGATTAGTCTTCTTTCTCCTACTCTTTAGAACACCATCCTTTTCAGGAGATTCTGGTGTCTCTTGGAAACGGTTTCTTATTAGAAAGTTTTCCTAGGTGTCCCCTATTTTATTTAGATGATATTCAACCAGGATTTTGACCAATCTGTGATGGTACATGGTTGTTTCCAAAAATTCTATTTTCTTTTGTACATTTGAAGCCATTCTCCTTAGACTATTTAGAAGGAAGAAAGGGAGGTTGATGTTTTCATTGTCTAAAAGGTTCATCAATAAATGTATATGATAAACATACATACATCGGAATCATCCCTCACAAGTAATAAATTTTTGTAATATCAAAAACATGCTTCTCCATTTATTTTTGAGTGCTGAAATAAGGATTCCTTTCCTAAACACAGTGATGTCCATACCTGATTTCCTGAGGAATACCTTCCATGATTCACTGTGAAATTATTTGTTTTTGAACCACCTCTCACCAAGTCTTGGCAGTTCTATAGCCTTTGCTATGTAAGATTCTGTTATTACGAACTTGATGTCCCCAATCTCCACTTCTCTACCATCAAATGATCTAGCGAAAGATTTCGTCATCTCCTTGTGATATCCATCAAATTTTTCAATGAACTTGAGCCATCTAGTCTTCTGTAGTATCTCCTTGAGTTGGGGTTACCCTTCCATAAATGTTTCCCCTACGAGCTCTGCCCTAACAATGAGTCTCGTGGTCTTTGTTTTGTAGAATTTACTAACCTAAAAATTACTCACTATCTATAAAACGAGTGCTATTTAGGAAATGGAATGACTATGTGTATGGAAATGGAAATATTGTGTATATGAAATGGTTGTGTGAATATGAGAGAAAAACTTAAGAGTTGGCATGTAATAAATAAATAGGAAGGGTTTAGAGAGTCATAGATAGGTAGGTCACATCGTTATCTTCACTGTTAACAGGTGTAGTTGTGGAGGACCATTTGAGTACGGGTTATGGAGTTTGAAGCATAGATTTGTTATGAAAGAATCATTGAGATCGTTTGTCATTAAAGATGGAAGATATGGTAGAGACATCATGACGGTCAAATCAAATGATGGTTGATTAAGGAGAAATGTGATTATACATACTATACAAACTTATGTTTTCAAATTGATTTTTGAAATAAATTTTTGCATTTACCTTTGGAACCTTTACCTTTCACTTGCTAATTCTTTTTTTTTTATGTTGATCCACAGGTACTTGGAGCATGATTGGTCTTCAAAATTTTATTTTTCTTCAATTCCCTACATACATGATTTTATTATGAACTATACACTTGTGCTTTAACTGATAAACAAATTGTAGCTACAAAACATGAAACAGAAAATGAAATATGGCTTATCGATCATGAATGAAATGGAAATGGCTATGTAAGTGAAATGAAATGAGATGTAAGACTAGATGATAAATGAAATGGAGATGGAATGAATACTGAAAAAGAAAAAAATTGTTGATGAAATATGACAATGGGATGAAGTGAAACTATAAAATTAAAATGGAGTGAGGTGAGATGAGATGATGAATTTTGAACAATCTAAACTATAGAGTGACTGTGGCTCTTTTTGTCACTACTTATTATAGAAACAAGAATATAGGGTGTTAGAAACCTCTAATTTTCACCCTGTGTTTTCTATATAAGTATTGCAATCAATGATTGGTTTTCAACCTTATACAATTTATTATATTATTTTTTTATTATTTTTTTTCATAGGAAAAATAAAGACTAAGTTAGTGGAGAAGAAGGATTCTTCTTCACCAACTTCATTTCAGAATTGTCTTGGAAAATCTTGATGAACTCCTCTTTTGAAATTGGTTTTTGATATATCTTTAATATATGACCATTCACAAGAAGAGGAGTTTTACTTTCATCTATTTTTCTGATCCTCACTGCTCCATTACTAAAAAAAAATTCAATCTCATATGGCCCAAGCCAATGAGTTTGAAACTTCCCTTGAAAATCTTTAAACTTTGAATCAAATAACAACGCCCAATATCCCACTTGAAACCTCGTGTCCTTGATATATTTATCATGCCATTTAGCCCTCTGTTGTTGGACTATACCAGTCCTTTGAATTGCCTCTTGCCTGATTTCATCAAGTTCATTTAATTGCTCTAGCCTATGCTTTTGTGCCTCCAATAAATCTAGTCCCAATTGGACTGCCATCTTGAAAATTCTGATTTTAAACTCTATAGGGAACAGGACTTGTTTCCCATAAACAAGTTCATAGGGTATATGTCCCGTTGTGTTCCTCCATGTAGTTCTATAGGCCCATAAGGCTTCAGGAAGCCTTTATACCCAATCTCTTTTATGTAGATGCACAGTCATGGTGAGGACTCCTTTAATCACTTTATTTGTAGATTCCACTTGACCATTTGGTTGTGGATGATAGGGAGTAGATTTCTCAAGCTTGATCTTGTATTCTTTCACAAGCCCTTCCACCATGTTAGATGTGAATTGAGATCCCTGATATGTCAAAATTTCTCTTGTAACACCAAAATGAGTGAAGATGTTCTCAAAAAGATATAGATTTTTCATTAGCAAAAGGTAATGTTTTGGATTCTACCATTTAGTGACATAATCAGTGCATACCAATGTATACTTTTTCTGCTTAGATGGAGAATTAATTGGTATAATAAAATATAAGGCCCAATTTTCAAAAGATTTGATGTGTACTTGAATTTGTAATGGAATTTCATTTGAGGGAGCAGGTTTCCCTACCCTTTGGCAGCTATCACATCTCCTGACATATTCTTTAGCATCTTTGAAGATGGATGGCTAATAATATCCTAAAGAAAGGATTTTATAGGTTATCCTCTTATCAGTAAAGTGTCCACCACATGGCTCATCGTGACATGCCTTAAGAATCTCTGGCATTTCATCTTCCCTGATACACCTTCTGATCATAAGATCTGGCCCTGTTTTATACAATTCGTTAATGATCCATGAATATCTTACACTTTCCTGAATAATTTTTCTTTTCTCTCTAGGAAACAAATGTGAAGGTAACTTTCTTGTGACCAAGTAGTTATAAATATCTACAAACTAAGGAGTTTGAGTAGTTACTGCAAAAAGATATTCATTAGGAAACTTATCTTCAACCAAAGAGTCTTCTTTGATATTTTGAATCCTGGACAAGAAATCAGCAACTGTGTTTTTTTTCCAGGTCTATCTAACACATTAATGTTGAATTATTACAAAAGTAAAATCCATATTGTAACTTTTCCATTAGTAATAGCTTTATTCCTTAAATATCTAATTGTAGAGTGATCTGTATGAACAAAGGTTTCATAGCCTGTTATATAGTGTCTGAACTTGTTAATTGCATGAACAACAGCTAAAAATTCCTTTTCAGTCACAACATAATTCAATTCAGTGGGAGTCAAATTCTTAATTTTATAGTAAATGGCATAAGGAATCAAATCTTTTTGTCCCGATATAGCTCCCAGATCTATATTTGAAGCATCTATGGAAATATGGAAAGGGAGTTTCTAATTCAGACCTCTTAAAATGGGTGCTTCGGAATTTTTTTCTTTCAGGGTTTCAAATGCCAACTGGCAATCAGAATTCCAATTGAATTCACAATATTTTGTAAGCAATTTGAAGAGTGGGGATGCTATTTTAGTGAAGTTTTCTATAAATCTTCTATAGTACCCTGTAAATCCCATAAAACTTCTAACATCCTTTTGGCAATTTGGAATTAATAATTTAGAGATGACTTCAATTTTAGATTTGTCAACTTCAATTCCATCTCCTAAAATGTGATGTCCTAAAACAATACCTTCTGTAAACATCATAAAACATTTTTCATGGCTTAGTGAAAGTTTTGTTTCCTTACATCTTTTAAGAACTTTTTCTAAATTTTCCAAAGCTTCTTTGAATGTATTTCCATAGACTATAAAATCATCCATATATACCTCTACACAATCATGTATCAGATCAGAAAAAATAAATAAATAAATAAATAAATAAATAAACAAAAATAAGAAAATAAATAAATAAATAAAAATAAATAAATAAAATAAAAAAAATAAAATAAATAATAATAATAATAATAAATAAAATATATAAAATAAAAATAAAAATAAAAATAAAAAAAAATTTCCTAGTACTGCTCTTTGGAACATTACTAATCCAAAGGAAGTACCGGTAGCATAAGTCCCATGGACAAGAAAATGTGGTCTTATCCTAATCTTCAGGTGCTACCTAAATTTGATTATAACCACTAAAATCATCCAAAAATGAGAAATACTTCTTACCTGCTAATGTATCTAACACTTGATCTATAAAATGCAAAAGAAAATTATCTTTAAGGATTGCTTTATTCAATTCTTGGTAATTAATGCACACCTTCCATTTATCATTCTTTTTAGGCACAATTACCAAAAGAGAAACCCATCAGCTATCTAAAATTGGATAAATAAAGTTTACATTCGGTAATTTTTGGAGCTCTATTTTCACAATATCCCTAAGATTTGGATTCATCCTTCTCTGAGGTTGTCTGGTAGATCTACTATTTTCCTCAATGTAGATGTGATGGATACAAGTCTTAGGTTCAATGCCTTTCATGTCGGTGTATTCCCATGCAAATGAAATAGAATGTTTTTGTAATGTTTTGATTAGCTCTTCTTGTTGCAGTTTCTCCAAGTTTTTGTTTATGTTCAATGTCCTACCTGGAAAAATTTCAATTGTAGAGCTACCAAACTCTTCCATAGAATAGAGAGACATCTACTTGGATGACAAATATTCAACATTAGATTTTTCATGAAATTGCTCATGGTCATATTCTGAAGATGATTCAAAATTTGACTATCTTCGCTAATTTCTAAAATAGTGAAGAGAGCCTGAATATCATATTCATCATCAATCCATTCTTTGTCATCTATTTCTGTGATTGATTTTGCCGAAGGATATAGAGTAAATTTGTTTGTTGAGTTACCATCAAAAATATACATGTCACCAGATCTATAGCTAATAAAAGAATTAGTTGTGGCCAGCCAAGGTCTTCCTAATATGAGTGCATGTCCTCCTAGATTGTTCTTGGAAATTAAGATCATGATATCAACAGGATATTCCCAAGAATCTAAGGATACTGAAATATTTTCTAGCACACCATCTAGTTTGATTACTGATCTATCTGCTAGTTGTAGTAAGATAGGTGTGTAGAGAAGATTAGGAAGTTTAAGTTGCTCCATAGTTGGTTTACTCATGATGTTTATTTCTGCCCATAAGTCAATCAATGTATTTGGAATTTCAATTCCAATGATATGTGTTTTGACAATTGGACTACCTAGATCCACAAATTTTTGTATGGCAATTTTTCCCATCATTATGTCTGCTATTTTTCCTACTAGGTGAAATTCTTTTGTTTCTTTTGCTTTTCTTCCTAGTTTTTTTATGCTCAACTCCTTTATTGTTTTGGCTAGAATTGGAATTTCTCTAATGGCTTGTAGCAAAGGAAATTTGATACAGACATTCTTCAATTCATCTAGAAAATCATAGTTCGGCAACAAGATCTATTTTTCTACCCCTCTATCAATTTGTAGTCTTTCAGGAAGAGGTGTGGCAGTAGATGTTGGTTGCTCAAATATAGGAGTTGTGTTCATTGATTCTTTTTTGTTTTTCTTTTCTAATGTTTTGGTTTTTGAAGGATGTTCCCTCAAAAACTTTATTAACTTTTAGAGAATCTTCCTCAAAACTATCTTGTTCATGAATAACTATAGAATTCCTTTGCTTTTCTAATATCCTTCCAGATCTTAGTTGAACATCATTAATATATAGAAGAGTAATCACGTAAGTTGGAAATTGTTGTACTTCTACCATGTAAGCATTCTGAGGGTTTTTATTGTTGGGGTTTGGTAATGGTTGGACGGGTAGATGATTTGGTTTCTACTAAAATGGCAGTAAGAGTTGAGGATTTTGATTTTGTTGTGGAGGTTGTTGTGGAAATGGAAATGAAAGTTGAGGGTTCTATTTTTTAAGTTGTGGCTGCTGATTTTTTTTGCTGAATGTGTGGGGGTGGATAATTCTGATATGATGGAGGATATTGGTAATATTGAGAAAATCTCCCATAAGTATTTTGTACTCCTTGTGCCCACGGTTGGGATTGAGATTGAGGTTGAGGCCAAGGTTGCTGCCAAGAATTCCAGTTTGGTGGGGGCTAAAGATACATTTTATTGTTAAATCCCTGATTTTGTGGCCCCTACCAAGGTTTTCTAGCAACAAAACAAAGAGTTTCTGTAAAATTTGGGATTTCTTCCTCTTGAAAGACAACCTTAAGACCTGGGATTGAAGGACAACCCTTGGTCTCATGGCTTTTTGAGCAAATCATACAAGTTTCTACAATTTTTGCATCTAAAGGGCATTCCCTTACAGCATGTTTTTTTTCTACATTTTGGACAAAAAATGGCTAAAACATCAGCCTCAGTTTTCTTCTTCTTTTGTATTTTAAGGGTGTCTTATTGCGCACTAAGTCTCCCTAGAATGTCAGTTTTAAATTCATCAAGCATATTACCAATTTCTGCCCTACTTATAGATCTCATTGTAAATTTGTTTACTCTAACAAGAGAAGGATCTCTTGGCCCTTTCCCTGTTTCAGATTTCTCTCTTGAGAGATGAAAACACAATTCTCCTATATTATTTAATGGAAGTTGAGAGATATCTCCCTTCCCCATCATGTTAAGGATATCTATCCACTCATCTCTAATGGCCTTTAATAAAAGAGCTTTCAAGGTTTCTTCATCTAAATTGTTCATCTTTGCTCTTTTCAAATTATAGTTGAATCTCTCAATCAAATCTTCTAAGTTTTCATCCTCTCTTTGCATCATTTTGAACACTTCATATTTGTGATTGGTAGGCATACGAAACAGAGTCATGTTATCTTCAGTCTCTGTGTTTGGCTTATCCGTTGACCGTAGTCGTATGCCATCTTCTTTGTCGACCTGGGCTAAGTGAATAGGACAAGGTCCATGTCACAATGATTTCCAAGGTGCCCATGTAGCTAGTTTCTCCTTCTAATACCTGGAACCTATTAGAGCATGAAGGTAGCTGTAGAATAGGCTACATTTTGTAGTTAATATACAAAAATTTAATCAAACAACAAAACATAAAAGAATAACATGTAAACGACTAAATGTCCTCCTTAAGACAGTATATATCGGTCATTGGTGATGAGAATGCATCTTTCTCATGGAAAAAAAAAGAAAGGAATGATAAGGGAAAGAGTAATTTTGAGGCTCAACAAGTTGTCTAGTGATAAGATCGCAACAAGTAGATTCATCATTTTCATTCACTCGAACCCGAAATTTGGTATGCTTGTGCAAGGTTTTTCTCAAGACATGGAGAAATTTTGACATTGTTGCCAACTTTTACTGTCTTGATGTACTTGGTGCAACAATAACAGTTGTAATTTCCCTACACGTAGCTTGAACATTAGGTTTTCTTGATTTTCCAGACATAGTGAATTACTTTGATATATTTTCAGTTACTTTCATATGTGTCTTCTTGCTTTTAGCATCTTGGACACCCAAACGCTTTGTAGCATAGTTTCTTATGTTTTATCAACCCATGTAGTATCTAAGCTTGTGCAACAACTAAATGTTTCTCAAAACGTTTTTGAATTATGTTATTGACATGGTCTCTAATAGTGCAAGTGTGGATAGGCTCCCCAAGGTCTATTATTGTGCTTGCACCAAAATTTTTTGCAAACAGTCCACCCCTTTCCAAACCACTGCAATACCCTATTATCCTATCAACATGAATGGAAATGATCTATTTTTGAATAGTTAGTTTTTTATGTGCTAATATTAATTATAGATTTCTAAACATGTTCTTTCTTATTGCTTCTTGTACTAAGGATTCATTAGTTGTTTGTGTATGTAATCAGTTAAATTTCCTTAAGTTTAAAATGTCATTCATGAGAAAAATAGCTTCAAAAACAAATATTAAACAAAAGACATTCAAAGTATAGAACACCATCAAAGAGACACTTTAACACATTGTTTTTATGAAGGAGTTCACCCTTCCTAGGCTACATCTCCTTAGTCCAACTTCCATGGCTTGGGCCTCTGTATTAGCTCAATTTGGTAAAATTTTGTTTTACAAAGCTCTATGGCTCTTGACACCTACACTAATGTGTTCAGAATGTCCAAATTAAACAAGCAAACCTCTCCTTGAGCTCCATTTGTTTGAAAATTACCTTCCCTATGACTCAAACAATATTTTCCTACAATTTCTCCTCTAATTCTTTAATGACTCTAGTTATCCCGCTAAATGTGCAGGTGGGCCTAAAATTGGTGGCACCACAAAAAATTTCCACCAGACTAAACTGATAATTATTTAAATTAATCCCTAGATTAATTAATATAACCCTGTGATTAGTGTTAACCGAAACCTTAATATTCCAAGGTTTTGGTGGGGTTGTCACATGTGATGGTTAGCATCACATTAACCACTAGGTTAATGGTACGTCAGAAGTGTTGACCATTTGATTTTGCCGTTATCATGTTCACATGGCGTGTATTAAACCATCAGCATGATGATGTGTTGGAGCCGTCAGGGTTAACATAAAATGTATGCAGTTAATCTATAGTGTGTCCACATGGGGGAGGGTTGGCCCTCCCCTAACCGCCCAACTCCGAACCGTTAAACTTCAAATTTAGGTGGAAAGCAAATGGGGTAAGAACCATGGTATAATAGAGGTGGTTAGGACTTACGGATGATATGTCAGAGGTCGCGGGTTTGACCCTAACCTCCACCATAAAATTTTGTTCCACTATCGAGACTGTCAAGGCCTTTGGGAGGTGCCATGTGGCGGCCTCTAGGCTTGCCCCGTGGCATTCTTCCATTGGTCCAAAAATAAACCAATCAGATTGTGCCAACACACAACCTATATAACCCAATCAAACGATGCCACTTTTCCATATGTGATTCATCATTGACCATATTTGACCATGCCTAGTCACTTTCCATGTCAGCAGTACGGACTACTAACTATGAAGTGACAAGGCATTTTTTTTTAAATTTCACCTGTTTAGAAAACTGATCAAAACATAATAAATTTCTCATATGAACTTAGTTTTTGACAAAATGAGATACGTTAGGATCATTTTTCCAAGACAAATGTAGGCATTCAGGTTTTGAGCCATTCTGAGAAGTTTGATTTTTGAGCTAAATACTGAGCACCTAATCATTCCTCCCCATTGGAAGCCTTTTGGACCCCAAAAGATACTATCAATTTGTTAGTAGGTGAGGGTACATCTCCCTCACCTTCTCTATGTGAAACCATTTGGATTTACAAGGATTTTGTCCCTTGAGTCCCACTCTAAGTTATTCGACATCCCCTCTCCTCAAAGTCATGATTCTTCTATTAAGTATGAGATCTTGTCGAAGTTCATCTAGATATTCTGGCAAGAAATCATCTATTGATGGCAGCTAAACATGCTCTCCTTGATCATCAACAAAAGGAGG
This sequence comes from Pinus taeda, assembly GCA_000404065.3. Lineage (NCBI taxonomy): Eukaryota > Viridiplantae > Streptophyta > Pinopsida > Pinales > Pinaceae > Pinus > Pinus taeda. The sequence continues at coordinate 34,614 of APFE030854733.1, read as the reverse complement.
CTCAAATAATCTCAAATTTTCAACATTAAGAATAGAGTATAGTTGAATATAAGGAGGCAAAGCAAGCTTAAAAACATTGTTACCAATCTTTTCTAGAATTTTAAAAGGACCATAACGGATTGGTTTAAGTTTTCTACCTTCCCCTTAAAGCCTCCCTTTTCTAATATATAACCAAACTTTGTCGCCAACTTGAAATTTATGATCAACCCTGTGTTTTTCATACCTTTCCTTGTAGCTTTGTTTACTTTTCTCAAGTTGTTCCTGCATTGTATGATGTATCAACTAAATTTGCTCTATGAATTCCTTGCCATATCAATGTCACTATGACCATTGATGGCAACCTCTATCTCAAATATGAATTCCAATGGCGATGTTGGCAAGTACCCATAACATGCCTCAAATGGTGATGTGTTTTTGGAAGAACGTTTTTCCCTATTATATGCATGTTGTATGTAATGAAACTATTCAACCCACAACTTGGGATGTTTGCTGCAATATCCTCTAAGAAGATGAATAATTTTTCTGTTGACCACCTCAATTTGTCCATCTGTTTGTGGATGAAAGGTTGTACTCTTCTTCAACTTTGTGTCCATCATGTCCCACAAATTTGACCAAAAATTCCCAACAAATCGAGGATCTTGATCACTTACAATAGAGGTAGGAAGACCAAAATGAACCCAAATGTTTTGGAAGAAAAGATGAGCTATTTTTTCAGCTGTACTTTTCTTTTTACATGGTTTCAGTATGCACATCTTTCTGAACCTGTCTACAACTATGTACAAGTAATCATGACTTTTCCTTGACAATGGAAGACATCCTATAAAACCCATTGAGCTAGTCTCCCATGGACATGAAGGTACCAGAAGTGGAGTGTATAAACCAAGTTTCCTATTGCTAGGCTTACTTGTAGCACATAAATAACATCCTCTAATGAAATAAGAAACATTATCCAACATGCGTGGCCAATAACAATACCTTCGAAGATTCGCTACTTTTTTGCCTACACTTAAGTGTCCAGTAATCAATGAAGTGTGCGCCTCTCTTATGATATTGTTTGTTTCTCCCTGTGGAATACACAACTTGCCTAAGTGATACAACAAATAGTTATGTACATGATAATCCAACTCTTCAATTTGGTTTCCTTGACTCAAGCTTGCATATATTTCTTGAAAGTCATTATCATTTGCATATTGTTCTATGTAACTTTCATGCAAAAAATAATTATGCTTGAGTATAATAGATGAATTTACAATAGGCATTGAATGCATATCAACTACCTTATTATAGATTCCCCTTTTATACCTGATAACCAAATGAAATTGTTGTAGAAAACCCATCCATCTGAAATGTCATGACTGCTACAACTTTGACTGTGACTATAAGTACTGCAATGGTTGATGGTGGGTATGGATGATGGTATCTTTCCCCATCAAATAGTGCTTCCATTTCTTAACACTTTGTACCAATGCATGAATTTCTTTTTCATAGGTGGGATAGTTAGTTACAACTCCATTAAATATTTCAGATTGAAATGAAATGGGCTTACGATGCTGCAATAGAACTGCTCCCATGGCATAATCACTTACATCGATTTGAATCCCGAAGGGCTATCTAAGATCCAGAAGAGCCAATACCAGTGTTGAACTTATCTTTTGCTTCAAATCATCAAATTATTTCTGCTCTACATCTCTCCTATGGAAGACTTTCTTGACACTTGTCAATGCATGTAATGGAGCTAGAATGGAAGGAAAAATAGCAATAAACTTTCTCCAATATTGTTCTGCCCCTAAAAATCTTCTTACCTTTGTAAATGTATTGGGCTTGGGCCAATTCAGAATGAACTCAACCTTAGAGGGGTTGATCTTCAACTCACCTCCTCCAACAATGTCTCCCTAATACACTAAATCAATCTTGCCAAATTCACACTTCGACATATTTATAAATAATTGTTCTTTTCTCAAGACATCAAGTACGATGCTAACATGCATGGCATGTTCATCTCTTGACTATCTGAATATGAGAATATCATCTAAGTTGAAAATGAAAAAATCATCTAAAAATGGTCTCAATACATCATTCATTACCCTCATGAAAGTAGCTGGAGAATTTGTAAGACCGAAAGAAATAACAAGCCACTCAAACAATCCTTGTTTAGTTTTAAATGTGGTTTTCCAAATGTCTTCTTTAGCTATCGTAACTTAATGATAACCATTTTGTAGTCTAACTTGGTGAAATACTTTGCATACCTCAATTGATTAAGCAAATCATCAATTCTTGAGAGTGGATAACAATTCTTCATCGTGATTTCATTCAGTGCATCAAAATCCACAAACATGCACCAAGTTCCATCCTTCTTTGGCACCAAGACAATGAGCGAACCACATGGAAAAGTAGATGGGCATATCATACCTTTGTTCAACAATTCTTGAATTTTGTTTTTGATTTCCATGTCTCCATAATTTACATGCGATATATGCCTATGTTTGGAAGAGGAACCTCCTGTTGCAACTAAATCTCATGTTGAATTTCTCTCTAGGGAGGCAACGCCTTTGGTTCCTGAAACATCTCTCCATGCTTGCTTACCACATCAAACAAATCAGATTTCAATTTATCATCACAACCTTCAAAATATTCATAATCAATATCATTCTTTTTCTTGATCATGAGAAGCACAAATTTTTTACTTGCATTTACTAGTCTTTTCATCTACCCTGCATTAACCAAAGAAATGTTTAGCTTTTTGCGATGGTCTCTCATAATGTACTCCACCCCATTCTTGAGCAATAATTATTTGTTTTCATGGTGATAAAATACTACTTTCATATCATACAAATAAGGACTACCCAAAATGATTCCTAAGATGTCAAGTGGAACTACATCTAACTCAACTTCATCAATGAACATTTCAGTAATGGCGAACTTGAATAAAAAACTTCCTTATAACCTGTAAGTTTGCATTATTAACTATCCAACCCAATGGATATGGCTTATGATGAGGTACAGTTTCAAGGTTTATTTTTTTAACCAAGTATTCCAAAATCAAGTTTGATTGTAACCCACTATCAAATAATGCATCAATATTTGTATCATTTGAAATCACTCTGACATGAAGAAACTCTATTCTTGACTCTTCATTTGGATTGTTGTTTTCATCATGTGATGAACTAGTGCTTGCAACAGTGTATTTGTGTTTTGTAACCATGGCTGAAATCTTGGTCTCATCACCAGAATCTAAACCAAGGTCATGTTGTGTGGTAGCGGTTGTCTTTTGTTCTCCCTTATTGTTTTGTTTCTTAGGCCTTAATTCGGGATGCAATTTCCAGCAGTGGGCTTCATCATGCCACTCTTTGGAATAGTGTTTGCATGTGATTTTCTCCCCTTCTTTCTTCACACTTGCATTCTTCTTTCCCTTCCATTTTCCACCCTTCTCTTTCTCCTTGGCCTTGAATGGCTTCCTCTTACTACCCTCTTCCTGAATGTTCTTTCCTCTATATTCAAGGTGCTTGGCTTGCACACATACCTCATCTAAATTGTTTGGATTGAACATAAGAATAGTATGTTTCAAATAGAAATGTAAACCCCCAATATATTTCAGTAGCGTATCTTTGGAATTCAAATTTACTCCTAAAAACAAAGCCCTTTTCCTAAACTCATGTGTATAATGTTGGACTATTTGGCCTTTAAGCTTCCTAAAATTATGCCAACTCTTAATGGCTTTTTGCATATATTCTAAAGCATAAAATGAAAACTATATTTTAATTGCATAAACAAATTCAACCCAAGTAATGGATATCATACCATGGATTCTAATTTCCTCTTGAGTCTTTTCTTCCCACCGGACTAATGCAGCTCCTTCTGGCCTCAGTGAAGCCAATTGAATATTTGCGACATCTTGTTGAAGGTTCTGAATTCTACAGTATACCTCCAACTGTCAAATCGAATTTTATGTCCAATTCATGTAAGGGAGTATTTCCTTTTGGGGTTTTTGAATGAGCATGGGAAGTTTCAGTGGTGGTAGTGGAAGATGATGTTGTGTGAGATGATGAAGATGATGAGGATGGTGGATATGGAGGTGGATTTCCACCATTCCCTTTTGAATCCTTCTTCTCATCATTTTTGTCTTCTCATCTTCCTTCTTCATGTGGAGGTTTAGAACTCTCTCCTACCATTCTAGTGTTCCTCTCTTCACATAGGACTTTAACCATCTCAGTTAAAGTGAAGAAATATTCCTTGAATTATTCCTCTTCTGAAGAAGGACCTCCAGGCTCTCTTTCTCCAGACATAATGGTTGTGGATTAAAGCTCATAAACTAGTACTCCTTGTACCTCTTCAATCTCAGTTGAAGGAAAAACTTGAGTAGTTTCAAGTGCAACTGGAATTGGAACTTTTGGTGATGGAGATTTTGGCCTTGTGTCTCTCCTTCTTCTAGGCATTACCTCAGGAGTTGCAACCAATAACTTCACTTCTCCTTTATGCAACTTTAACCTTGTAAGAATCACAATTTTGCAACCATTAAAACCCTGATTCCACAAACTCAAGCAATTCAACCTTGCTTTGATACTAACTTTCTCTATTTTGGAATGATTAGTTTTTGTTGTGCTAATATCAATTACATATTTCTAAACATGTGCTTTCTTATTGCTTCTTGTACTGAGGTTTCATTAGTTGTTTGTGTATGTAATCAGGCAAATTTCCTTGAGCTTAAAATGACATTCATGAGAAAAATAGCTTCAAAAACAAATATAGAACAACAGACAATCAAAGTACAACAAACCATCAAAGAGACACTTTAACACAGTGTTTTGATGAAGGAGTTCACCCCTCTTGGGCTACATCTCCTTGGTCTAGCTTCCATGTCTTGGGCCTCTGTATTAGCTCAATATCAAGGAAAATTTTAAGGATGGAAAATTTTCTTGAAGTTTAGAAACATTGGCGAATCTCACTAATCCCTAATATGCAAACTATAAATTTTTAATGATATATTTGTAAAATTATTCAAATTTATAATGATTATCATATAGCCACTATATAATGTTGGCGATTTTTAAGGTAAAATAATTTTATATTCTAAAATTTGGGCGAATCATCTTTTATAAAAATTGGAAATTGGCGAATTGTTTTTCGGAAAAATCATGGAAAATTAGCCCATTGGGCGAACATTAGCCCCTAAAATTTTCCATGCTCAATATCACAAAATTTTGTTTTACAAAGTTCTATGGCTCCTTATACATGCACCAATGTGCTTAGAATGTCCAAATTAGCCAACAATACCTCTTCCTGAACTCCATTTGGTCAAAAATTTTCTTCTCTACAACTCATATAGTCTTTTCCTACAATTTCTCCTCTAATTATGCAATGACTTTAATTAGCCCCACGAAATGTGGAGGTAGACTGAAATTGGTGGCACTGCTAGAATTTTCACTAGACTAAACTGATGGTTAATTAAATTAATCCCTAAATTAATTAATATAACCCCACAACCAGAGTTAACTGAGACATTAATATTTGACATCTTTTGTGGGACTGTCACATGTGATGGTTAGCATCACATTAACCATCTGGTTAATGGTCCATTGGAAGTTCTTACCATTTGATGTTGTGGTAATCACATTCATGTGGTGTGTATTAAATCGTCGAGGTGATGATGTGTTGGAGCCACTAGGGTTAACATAAACTATATGTGGTTAAGTTGTAGTGGGTTCACATGGGGGAGGGTTGGCTTGTAGGTAGGCCCTCCCCTAACTACCCAACTCCTAACTGTTTAACTTTAAATTGAGGTGGAAAGAATATGGGAAAAGAACCATGGTATAGGAGAGGTGATTAAGACTTATGGATGGTATGCCATAGGTCATGGTTTCAACCCCTACCTCCACCATAAAAAAAAATTCCACTGCTGAGATTGTCAAGGCCTTTGGGAGGTGCCACATGGTGGCCTCTAGGCTTGCCATGTTGTATTCTTCCATTGGTCCAAAAAATAAACCAATCATATTGCACCAACACACCACCTATATAGCCCAATCAAATGATGCCACTTCTCCATCTATGATTCTTCGTTGACCATCTTTGACCATGCCTAGTCACTTGCCATGTCAACAGTACGGACTGCTAGTTGCGTAGTGACTAGGCATTTTTGTTTTAATTTATGTTGTTTAGCAAAGCGATCATAACACAATAGCTTTCTCATATGAACTTGGTTTTAGAATGAGTTACATTATAATTGTTTTTCTGAGATGGACACGGTCGTTCAGGTTTCGATCCATTATGAGAACTTTAAATTTTGAGCTAAATACTGAGCACCTGATCAGGAAACAATTTGTTCTTCCAGTGGTTGATCATCTTTATAGGGAAAATCTTCTTCCTACATTGGTTCACTACCTTGATATGGCACATGTGGTAATGACAAATGACAAGCTTGACAGGGCACATGTTCCTCTAGTGGTTGATCAAGTCCATAGGGTACATCTTGATCATCATCTGGTTGATCATATTGATGGGACACATCTTTCCCCTCGTGTTGTTATTTAATTTCCATCTCTACATAGTGGAATACAAATTATACTTGTAATTCAATTGAATCATCATCATAAGACAAGTGAATAGTATATATACACATGTTTATTTAAGAAATCACCATAGGTGGAAGGTCATGATATCATTTGATAGTAGGTAGTAGAAGTTGACATGGACCAACATATATAAGTTGAAACATGAAAGGAAAAGGTTTTCGAGCGCAGGGAAAGACTGGTCAAAGTAGAGCTCACCAGTAAAGGTATCAATCCCTGTGTCAACAAGAAATCTGATTTAGAACATGAGAAAGGTAAAATCATTCCTCCCCACTTTACAAAAATCAATTTGGAAATGTTAGGGTTCTAGTCACAAACCCTAGCAAAAAGTTAAATGAAAAACAAGTTGACCATTGGAAACTAGGTAGCAGAAGTTGACATGGATCAAGGGTTATAAGTTGAAACATGGAAATAAAATTGTTTCAATATTAGGGAAATATGGGTCAAAGAAGAGTGCACTAGTAAATGTATCGATCCTTGTGTCAAAAAAGGGTGATGTTGAATATGATGAAAGATAAAAGAATTCATCCTCAATCAATACAAAACAATTGGAAACCCTAGGGTTCTAGTCACAAATCTTAGGGAAAATTAAATGAAAATCAAGTTGACAGTTGGCAACTAAGTAGAATAAGTATACATGGACCAAGGGTTATAAGTTGATATATGGAAATAAAAGGGTTTCAATCTCAGGGAAAGATGGGTCAAAAAATATTGCACCAATAAACGTATTAGTCCCTATGTCAAAAAAAAGTGTGATTCACAATATGATGAAAGGTAGAAGCATTCCTCCTCACTCAACAAAATTCAATTTGGAAACCCTAGGGTTCTAGTCACATGGACCAAGGTTTCTAAGTTGAAACATGAAAATAAAAGGTTTTCAGCTCAAGGAAACATGGGTCGAAGAAGACAACAAGTCAGTAAAAGTATCAGTCCCTTTGTCAATAAAAACAGTGAATCAAAATATGATGAAAGGTAAAATATTTAGCATGTATGTAAAGTAAATGAATTTTCATGATAATTTGAATTGCATGTAGGTGTTAGCACCTAAATCTGCATTAGGCTGAAGGAAGGCAAAATTCAGGGTAACCACAAACCACGCTCAGTCTGGTAGCTAGCCCTACCCGAATAGGATAGGGTTCTCTCCGAGTCACACTCAGTGAATAGATAAACGAAATGGCCTGAGATGACTTAAGTGAAATATTTATCTTAGGCTAGTAAGTGAATAGAGATACAAGAAGTGATTTTTATGAATGACTATGTTTCTTGAATGGTATGGGACCAATGCACCTCAATGAACAGAGAAATTAATATAAAGACATAGATTATTTCGTGAGGCAAGATAGGCGAAGAGTCCAACAATTTAGTTTGAAACAACGCGGAATGGAGAGATTGCTTAGGAGAGTGAAAAGGGCATACACACATGAATCCTTTTCAACAGAAGAAAGAACATTGAACATGAAATTTTCCCACAGGTAGAGCAATAAAATTGAATTCTACCTTATCTAACTTAGAAAATTTCACCGAAAGTGAATATGAAATGAGCTATGAAACATAACAAGATACATATGAAACATAAGAGACACATTTTCTACACTCACAACCACATGAATCTCATGAAACAGAGTCGCTGCCTTTCATTAATCCTCTGTAAAAATATACAATGAAGAAACAGAGTTTCTTTCCCACAGTCTCCCAGAAGTTACAAGCCAACCAACCCTTTGCAAAAAGTTTGCATACAATATATAGGATGTGCCATGAAGAGATAGAACACCCAAGGGTTGGGGAGTTACTCGAATCATTATAAAATGAAGGTGGAGAGCTAAACATCAGCTACAGGTGCAGCGTCACAAACATGAAAAATGGCTTGGGTGACTGTTTGCCTTCCTTTTCCACTTGGATAGAAGCCGATATGGAGTTAAAATACTGTAAATTCCACCTTTTGTGCCGAAAAAGTGAAGTGTAGATGAGAGGGCCCACTTATGAAAAGTCGCGAATCAAAATTTCGCGAAACAGAGGCAAATTGGGCGTTTTTTCCTATATGCACCGCGCCCCTTTGGGGGCCATTTTGACACACTTGTAGGAGTCCAAAACGTGCCCAAGTGTGCTTGTTGGAAAGCCTGTCATGTCTACTTTCCAACCCAAGTGGAATTTTTGAATTTGGAGCTCATTTTCCGCTCCCAATCTTCATTCTCCCAAGACTGCTTCCTGTGTGTCAAAATAGGGGCAGTGAGGCCATTTTTTGGGTGTTTTTGACCTCCTGGAAACTCAAATCATGCCCAAATTTCTTGCCCAAGTGCCAGTAGTCGTGATTTTGCATGTGAATCTAAAACTGCAAGCCATTTCCCATTTGGAGCTCCCAATCCTATGCGTCGCGCCAGTCGCGCGACACACAAGGAGAAAAAACATGTGTTTGTGACCAAAAAATTTCCATGTGACCAAAATTGTCCCAAATTTCTCGAAATTTGGGCTGGAGGTTCTCTAAGAGGAACTATGCTGGGCCATAGAAGCTTTAGCCAAGATTCGAAGCTGATCTTGCTCTTTCGCCTCTTTTGCCTCTTTTGTTGCTCTGCTCAATTTAGCCTTCAAGCTCCTTATCTGGGCCTTTGCACTCATGTCTCGTGCCCTGTAATGACAAGCCATCCTCCTCAGTATGGTTTTGTCTATGTTGGCCTCCTCCAACAGTCTCTCCAGGTGGATATTGATCCGCTATAACCAGGACTCACAGTCGTTGTTGATCTCTTGCTCCAAGGTAGTGAGCTCGATTCTCCTTTGCTAGGCAGCTTGTCAATTCCCACAGATGCTTTGCAGCTCCATGATTGCATGCTAGTCCTCAAGCTGCTTTTTCCTCTGCTCTAGATACCCGATGATCCATCTGGCCATCTCCACATTGAGTGACAAGTCTTGGATCTCCGTGTTCTACTCCTGAATGGTCATCCTAAGTCGAGCATTCTCCGACTCCACCTCATCATCCTGAATGAGGATGACATCGGTCTCCTGTTCACCTAATGGCCCCTCATCATGCACGGACCTCTTTCCCTTGTCCAGTACCTGTGTCATTGATGCCAGGAGTGAGGCCCCTTCCACCCTGGGTGGAGATAACACTCGCTTTGCCGATGCAAACAAGTGCCTACTGCCTCTCTGATATGTAACAAAAATTGGCATGGTAATGGTCTCATGGTGCTCATACTGATGAGAAGGACCACCCATCTCCTGCTCTGGCTCTGATAGTACCTGTGATGTGCTGAAGAAGTCACGGGAGATGAAGTCCTCCCAAGCAA
>APFE030854733.1:13399-24350 GCA_000404065.3 Pinus taeda | reverse complement strand
TGCTGAGGGGTCTTATGTAGCATGAAGGTGTTCATCCTCTCTATGTTCCTACATATGAAAAATGGGAGGTTCATCATCCTCACCCTGGTAAAGTGCATGAGCAACCGGATGTGATAGGCATATAGTCGAGAGAACCCCCCCTCACAGTTGAAGTACTTCATGATCAATTTCATGAGTGGAGCATACTCATCTTTCAAGCATCTGAAGGGAAAGAGTCTTGTGAGTTGACTCAAGAACCTGGCCTTGATGTAAGGCTCATAGTGTTTCCTATCTACCTTCTTCTTCTTATGTCACTGTTCTCCAACATTTGGTATACCTGTTACCACTAATATCCTTTCAGGTGTCAATGTGAAAGTGACCCCGGCTAAGATAGACTAACCTCCATGTAGATGAAGCACAAATAGACGAGCCAACTCATGATGAACTCTAACATTTTCCACCCTTTGACAAAATTCAAGACATGCTAGGTGTTGGAAACATGACATGGCAAGAGGGCATGCTTGTAATTCAGTGAGGGTAGTGGGGTCATCCCTGACATGTTTTCCACTCTTGTGATGTCTCCTGGGAGCCTGCTCTTCTGAGGATGAGTCACTTTGTGTCTCCATCTCATACTCTGATGAATGTTGTGATGTCATGACTGCTATGTGTACTGTACCTAGGCTGCCCTTTGATGATGGTATGAGGCTAGGTGCCTTTGTGATATCTGTCACCAAGGGGAACAATGAAACAGGGAGTATTAGGAAGGGAGTAATATGATGGGAATAGGGGTGATAGGTAGAAGTTTCTTTAGGGATATTGGAGGGGTTTGGGTATTTTGATAGGGTAGGATTTGGGGTTTTGAAAAGGTAGGGTTTGGGGTGTTCTTTTAACCAAAGAGTGGAGGGATAGGGGAGAGGGTTTGGTAGTATTTTAGGGTAGGTATAATAGGAAAAATGAGAAAAGGGGGGTAGGAAAAAATGGTAGGTGAGGGGAAAATGAGGAGTGAAATGGAACCTTGGCACTAACACCACACCTTAGCAACCCTAGCCATCATGGTTTTTGGTGATTTCTTGTGGTTTATTTTGTGATTTTGGTTGCATTAAAACATTGCTATAAACCACCATATCATTTATAAAATTTGATGAAAAAGTCTTGTTATAAAGCCTACCTTTCACTTTGATGGGCTTCACAAAAATTTTGAGGTGATTTGGCACTTGTTTTGGCCCTTGGTCTATGTGCATCGCGCGCAAAACCCAGTGCGTCTCACCTTGGTTGTGCACCCCGCTCGTGGAAAACTTGAACTGTGGGCTGGCTCTATGTGCACCACGCCCTCTATGTGCGCCGCGCCCTTGAGTATATGCGTCGCGCTCCTTGAAACTGCCTCCAACTCACTCAAACACGCACGATGCACACTCACACCCTTTGCAACTCTTCTCCAAGGCTTGGATTAGCACAATGACTTTGATTTTGATGAACACTTGTATATATAGCCTTGGAAGTGATGGGTTAAATTTTTGCTTCATCGAAAACCCATTTTTCTAATGTTGTGTTTTGACATTTTTTCACTGACTTTAAAACACACTAATTTTCACTTTCCCTTTGAAATTTTAGCTCAAATGATGAAATTTTCAGCACTCTTTGCAGGGATTGCACAACCTGACATTTGGCCATGGAAACCATGACTGTATCTGAAGAAATCGACTAACGAATTTTTTGAAAATTTTGTCATAAATGACACTGTTTGACTTTTCTTCAAAACAGAGTTTTGAAGAAGAGTCGAAGTCTATCCACATGACGGTGAAGCTCTTTGAATACTGTGTAAGGGCCTCACTCTGGCCTGCATGGCTTTACTGGCCATGTTCAAAGACCAAATTGATGAATTCCTATACCTAAACATCGAAAATGACTTTTTTCCTTTAAAGGACCAGACCTTGACTGTCATGGACTTTGGTGATTATTGACAAAAAAGAACTGAGCCAACAGGAGCCACACATGAGGGGGAATGACTAGCATGACCTTCTCCATCAGATTATGGCATGCCCCTAGTGGAATGCAGCTGGGTGAATGGAGCGGGACATCTAAAAATGAAATGCATAAAGAGTTTTGATCTCTGACGGAGGATTGACCAGACCGACTCTAACATTGGCTCCAATAGCGGATGGTAGCTCCTTGCAGGTGCCAAGAACAACAAATCTCTAGAAGAGCTAGACAGAGCCTTCATCCATTGGGCTATGGAGTCATTATAAATAACACAGGACACTGACTCATTTGTGAAACTGAAAAGACCAAAAAACTGACTCAAACTTGACATTGAAATGATTTAAAGGCTAACTTAACCAACTCTAACAAAACTGAAATAAAATGGTATTTACAATGATAGTGGAAGCAGTGTTAATAACTTAGAAATGGTACCGGTTGAGCAGCCGACCATTGATCGGCCCTCCTGGACAATCTTTCTCATTCATTTCCTTCAAAAGAAAGGCATTCTGTGCCCGATATGCTGCAATCTTGAAAGGACCTTTCCAGAGGTTCTCGAACTTACCGTGCTTGCCTTTCTCCTCATTCCTTGCATCCCACTTCAACACCACATCATCCACTTGAAATTTGTCCACCTTTCCCTTTCTGTCATAAATTTTCTTGATTTTCTCCTGCAATTTGGATGTGTTCTTGAAAAATTATTCTCTGGTCTGCTGCAAGTGGACCATTTGATTCAACCTTCTCTGCATGGGATCTTCTTCACTGTCGGCCTCCGGAAGAAGTTTGACTACGAGGGCAGCGAGAGAGGTAGGAATATTGTATCAACTCCATAAACAAGCTCAAATGGTGACGTACCTATGGATTTCTTCTGATTGACCCGATCTGCCCAAAGCGCATTTACCAACCTTTTATGCCAGCCCGTCTTATTTATTTCCAGCAGCTACTTGATTATGTTGACCAATGATTTGTTCAAAGATTTCGCCAATCCATTTGCTTGCGGATGATAGGCAGTTGAGTGACCCAAAATGATGTGATATTTATGACAAAACTCTTCCATCCTTTTTTATTTGAAAGTTGTTGCGTTATCAGTGATTAGCTTATTTGGGCAACCAAAGCAAGACAAGATGTTATTTTCAAGGAATGAAATGATTACTGCATCTGTAGCTTGTCTGGTGGGAATCACCTCAATCCATTTCATGAAATAATCTGTGGCTGTGAGGATCCATCTATGCTGTCCGGAAGAAGTGGGATGAATTTTGCCAATGAAATCCAATCCCCATTGCTGGAAAGGGGCATTAACCTCTATGGACTTGAGTGGTAGAGGCTGTAACTTCCGCTTTCCTTCAAAAATCTGACACTTATGACAGCACTTGACCATCTTATATACATCAGCAAACAATGTCGGCCAATAGTACCCTGCTCTTAGAATTTTGTTTGCTGTTGACTTCCAAAAAAGGTGACCACCACAGTCTCCTCGGTGGCAGTCCTCCATGACTTTCTTTGCTTCCTTTTCCACCAAAAGATTTAACAAAACGCCACCAGGATCTTTCCAATACAGTGCAGAATTAAGAATGCAAAACTTGGCAGCCTTCAACTTGAGTGTTCTTGCTTTGTTTCTAGTCATGCCGGGTGGTGGTGACAAATTTTTAAGCACATATATGATGTCTGAATACCATTGAGAAAGAGAAAACATTTCAGATACATGAATTGACGATCCTTCCTCATCCTCATCAGACATAGCAGCGAGCAGATTTATGTCCAAGGCGTGCAAGTTTGATTCATCCATTAACTTCGCCAATCCCTGTCCTTTCACCAGCTTTGTAGGCTTTATTTCCACATCATATTCTAGCAAGGCTGCAATCCACTTGCCTCTTCTTCCTTCCGGATCGGTCTGCACTAAAACATCTTTGACAGTAGCGTTAGGAACATAGGCCAAAATGTGAGAATGTAGAATAGATACCTGGAAATCTTTCAATGCTTTCACCAGTGCAACGGCTTGCTTCTCAATGATGTTGTACTTTAAGGTGGCATCTCTTATAGCTCTACTAAAAAATGCAATGGGTCTTTCATGATCATCTCTTTTCTGCAATAACACCGCTGCCATAGTATGCTTCGAAGCAAATGAAAACAATATAATATCTTGAGTGTATTCCAGGCTTACTAGAACTAGAGCTGAGGAAAGAACCAATTGGACCAAATTGAAAGATTTTACAGCGTCCTCCACCCATTTCACTTGGCTGTCCTTCTTAAGCATATTTGTCATCTCTCTTAGGTGCTCAGCAAGATTTGGTACAAAGCGGGCGTAGAAAATTCATCTTACCATTGAACGATTGTATCTCTTTTTTATTCCGGGGAAGATCAATTTGTTGAATTGCTTGCACATGTGTTGGGTCAATACGAATGCCATCTTTTGAGATAATGTGCCCAAGTAATTTGCCTTCCTCCATGGCGAACAAACTCTTCTTTGGATTCAGTGACAATCCATATTTTCTACACTTTTGGAAGAAAGTTTTAAGATGGTACATGTGCTCTTCATCAGATTTGGAAAACACCGTCAAACCATCCAGATACACCACCAAAAAGAAATCCTTCTCATTTGCAAAAGCCAAGTCCATTGCACACTGAAATGTGGCACCCACATTCTTCAAACCGAAAGGCATTTTAGCGTAATGAAAGGTTCCCCATGGAGTGGTGAACGTTGTCTTGTCTCGATCATCTTTATGGGCATAAACTTGGTTATATCTGGAATAACCATCAAGCAGTGACATACGAGATACTCCCACTACTCGCTGAAGTATATGGTCCATTTTGGGCAGTGCGTAGTTGTCCTTTAATGAAACTTTGTTGAGATTTCTGAAATCAATGCATAAGCGAACCTCACCTGTCTTCTTCTGTATGGGCACCAAGTTGGAGATCCAATCTGAAAATCCGATGGGCACAATGATCCCTGATTTGTACAACCTATTTATCTCCTTTTCAATAGATGGTAGCAACTTTGGATTTAGCCTTCTCAAATTCTATCTGAATGGTTTTTTATTGGGCTTGATGGGTATAGTGTGTTGAATTATATTGGTGTCATATGTATTTAATTCAGAATAATCCCAAGAAAACACATCTGCAAATGAAGACATCAAACTGATATATTTGTCCTTGATCGTTGGCGGCAATTCTTTGGACAATTTTACCAATTTAGGATTAGCAGTTGTTCCGATGTTGACCTCTTCCACACCCTTCTCTGTTGGCTGCAATGTTGGCTTGTGGGCTACATCATCTTGATCAAAGGGTTCTTCTAGAGGTATCAAGCCTTTAGGAATAAAATTATTCTTCAGCTGCAACACGTCCATGTCATTGATCTACACCTCATCTGTACCATTACCTTTACCATCGTCATTTTCTTCATCAATTGAGGTCTCTTGGAACTTGCCTTTGTTTTGCAGAAAATCATCAATCTCCTCCTCATCTTGGAACACTTGCCAATATCTCTAATTGTCTGGAATGGTTGGACGATGCTTGACATGGATTTCAAATTTGTTGCTAGAGTTCATTGGGATCTTCAAACTACTTGCTTCCTTGGCAAGAGCATCAACAATACTATTTTGTATACGAGGCACACATGTCAAGGTGTATTCTGAAAATTATTTTAGTATGTCTAGGACTGCATTACGGTAAGCCCGCATCCTAGGATGCTTTGCTTGATATTCGCCTCTGACTTGCTTGATAACCAATTCGGAATTGCCATATACTGAAATCCTCTTAGCATTAAGCTTTCTTAGAATCCTTAGGCTAGCAATCAGAGCTTCATACTCAGACTCATTATTTGAACACTCAAAATCCAACTTGTAAGAGCATACCTGCGTGTTACTAGGGACTTTGTTTGGGGCGGAGAAAGGACTGCGTACCCAAATTCCAATTCCAGCACCATCATTTTCCACTTCTCCATCGAAATCCATGGTCCACAAACCTTCTTCCTCCTCCTGCAAATGCTGGAAATCTGTTTGATGTGCCTTGTCTGCTTGTTGTCCATTATTTTCAGCTGATTGCCCAACGGTGTTCTGTTGTTCTTGTTCTTGTTTCTTCAAAACTTCTCTGAAATTTTCTATTATTTCTGGAATATCATCTGCTTCTACTAACTGACTATATATATCATTGAAACTATCTGAATACAAAACAAAAGACTCTAAATCTGTATGTACATAGTTAATTGGATGATTTATTGGTTTCTCCTTGCTTGTGATCATGTACTTCAATTTTTGTTCCCGATACAATTTCCTCATTTGTCCAAACACTGGAATCGTTGCATAGGAACAATCTAGCTGTAGTGTCCCTTTCAATTTTGCTACCCAAGACCTGGAAAGAAGCATGCCAAACCTAGGAGGAATATTTGCTACCACAACATCCATCAAAACATTCTTCATTGGGAGTTGATCCAAACTCACAACCAAGTATTTGATGAGACCTATACATCTTGCTCTGCTGGAATCAAATGAATAGAGATCATGATATTGTCGGGTGATGTCCAGACCAAGCTTATCCATGATTGCTTTGGGCATGAGATTGTGAGAAGCTCCAGAATCGAACATGGCGTTATGTAACACAAAATCATGCAATCTTAAAATCATATAAAATGGTGGCACATCACTATCAGGAGACTCACCATTCGATGTTGGCCCAAAAATCATTTCAGATTGATCATCTTCAACATTCACCATGTCGGACATTGGGTCCAAATTCAACATTTTAGATACTTGTCCTTTATAACTATTATTCTTCATTATTTCAGTCAAGGGGATGGATACCTTTAATTTAAAAATCTCATTTTCCAAATTAAAAGCTGGAATCCTTTCTACCTCTTTGATTGGGATTTCTTTCCTTTCCTTTTCTTTTCTTGCAACTTGCTAATGTGATGGTTCTGTTGATGGTGATTTGCTGCTATCTGGATTAACCACCTCTTTTCCTTTCCTTTATGTAGCTGCTGAATCATTCTTTGATGCCTCAACATCCTTCCTTTTCTTAATGGGTCTGACTGGCACATCTCTGTTTCTAAGTGAGTATCACTGCTGTTGGGCAGACAAAGCATTCATATAGCCTCTTTGGTATTCATCTGATTCTTCCTCCAAGACGGTGTCATTTGCTAGAATGAAATCTATGTCTTTGTGTACAGCTGAACTCTCTACATACTCCTCATCCTCAGTGAGATAAATAGGCAAATCATCCAGAGTAAAGAGGTGATTTTCTTCACCTATTACATTCCCGTCCTCATCTGATTCTCGTCCATGCACAAAATTTTGCTACAAAGGTGTTTGTACTGGCTGTTGTGAAATCTGCTCTTGGGCTCGCTGATCTCTCTGTCTTATTCTATATTGTGGTTGTTGCTGCCCACGAAAGTTAGGATTTCTAACTTGTGGCTCCGGTTTTTCAAGTTTCACTCTTTCAAGCATCTGCTCTACCTTCCAAAGTAGTTGATCTACCAAGGAAGATTCTTCCTTTGCAGTGACCTTCTTCTCTGCCTTTGCTCTAGCTCTCTTGGGCAGCAGATTTGCTTCAAACCTGACCGCTATCTTCTGCATGTCTTCCATTGTGGCCAGTTCTCTTTATCTCAATTGATAAGCCATGTCAGCATCAAAACCATCCGAGAATTTCACCATGGCTAGTCCCAGAGGTGGCCTTATATGATCTGGAATTTTGTTATAAACTAAATTGAATCTAATGCGATAATCTTGGACCGACTCACCAGCGTTTATTTTGATTTGCTCATATTCGGCGAAAATTTGAAGAGGATTCTTTTTCACTTCCCAACGGTTTAAAAATTTTCTTTGTAGGTCAACCAAGGTAGTGATACGAGTAGCCGACAAACCTCTGAACCATTTCCTCACTTCACCTGCAAATGTCTGTACAAAGAGTCTCATTGCTACATTCTCCGCATCGATCTCATGAAGTTCATAGAAGTCTGCCATTCTATCCACATGTTGTTGAGTAGTAATGCCATTAGCAGTGCCATCAAAAAATGGGATTTTGCTTTGGTAATCTACGGGCATATCATCTAAAACTTGAGGCAAAACAAGAGGTGCAAAAATGGCAGCCATCACTCTTGGTGGATTTGTCCTCGGAGGTGTTGGAGTGTGCACAGTTTGTAAGGGGATAGCAATAGGAGTTTGAAGCTGACTACTATGTAGTTATCAATCGACCGGTTAGCCCTTTCCGTCTCCAAGTCTACAAGAAACTATGGATTGTGGACAGTAGAGTCAACCGCCCTTTCGGATTTGGTTTCGAACAACGATAATTCAAACTGCTCATCAAACTCTAGCTCTTCAATATACTCAAAAATGTCCGGGCATGAATGGGATTTGAACACGGGCGATATAAAGCTTTCTTGATGACGAATTCTTGAAATCAAATTGGGATTTTCGTAGATGTGCCAAGGATCTGGATCTAGATTAGTTCTGGTACATCTTGTAGAAGCCAGCGTGCTATTGAGAAAAATCAAAGGACACAACCAACTTTACTCAGCCTATCAAATCCTAAACTTATCATCCGGAAGCTTAGAATTATTAAGAAGTACGGGGATTTGTTTTGTTCCGCAGCGAAGTCGCCACTATGTTAGCACCTAAATCCGCCTTAGGCTGAAGGAAGGAAAAATTCAGGGTAACCACAAACCACACTCAGCCTGGTAGCTAGCGCTACTAGAACAGGAGAGGGCTCTCTCCAAGTCACACTCAATGAATAAATAAACGAAATGGCCTGAGATGACTTACAGTGAAATATTTATCTTAGGCTAGTAAGTGAATAGAGATACAAGAAGTGATTTTTATGAATGACTGTGTTTCTTGGATGGTATCGGACCAATGGACCTCAGTGAACAGAGAATTTAATATAAAGACACAGATTACTTTGTGAAGCAAGATAGGTGGAGAGTCTAGCAATTTAGTTTGAAACAACATGGAATGGAGAGATTTCTTAGGAGAGTGAAAAGGGCATACACACATGAATCCTTTTCAACAGAAGAAAGAACACTGAACATGAAATTTTCCCACAGGCAGGGCAATAAAATTGAATTCTACCTTATCTAACTTAGAAAATTTCACCGAAAGTGAATATGAAATGAGCTATGAAACATAACAAGATAGATATGAAACATAAGAGACACATTTGCTACAATCACAACCACATGAATCTCATGAAACAGAGCCGCTGCCTTTCATTAATCCTTTGTAAAAATATACAATGAAGAAACAGAGTTTCTTTCCCATAGTCTCCCTGAAGTTACAAGCCAACCAACCCTTTGCAAATAGTTTGCATACAATATATAGAATTTTCCATGAAGAGAGAATTCCCAAGGGTTGGGGAGTTACTCGAATCATTACAAAATGAAGGTGGAGAGCCAAACATCAGCTACAGGTGCAGCGTCACAAACATGACAAATGGCTTGGGTGACTGTTTGCCTTCCTTTGCCACTTGGATAGAATCCTATCTAGAAAGAAAATACTTTAAATGCAGCCTTTGGTGCCGAAAAAGTGAAGTGTAGATGAGAGGGCCCATTTATGAAAAGTCATGAATCGAAATTTCGCGAAACAGAGGCAAATTGGGCCTTTTTTTCTATATGCATCGCGCCATTTTCTATATGTGCCGTGCCACTTTGGGGCCAGTTTTGAGGCACTTGAAAGAGTACAAAATGTGCCCCAAGTGTGCTTGTTGGAAAGCCTCTCCTGTATACTTTCCAACCCAAGTGGAAGTTTTGAATTTGGAGCTCATTTTCCCCTCCAAATCTTCATTCTCCCAAGACTGCTTCCTGTGTGTCAAAATAGGGGCGGTGAGGCCATTTTTTGGGTGTTTTTGACCTCCTGGAGACTCAAATCATGCCCAAATTTCTTGCCCAAGTTCCAGTAGTCGTGATTTTGCATGCTAAATCCAAAAATGCAAGCCATTTCCCATTTGGAGCTCCCAATCCTACGTGTCACACCAGTGGCGTAGCGCACAGGGAGAAAAAACCTGTGTTTGTGACCAAAAAATTTCCATGTGACCAAAATTGTCCCTAATTTCTTGAAATGTGGTCTGTAGGTTCTCTAAGAGGCACTATGCTAGGCCGAAGAAGCTTCAGCCAAGATTCAAAGCCAATATTTCTCTTTCACCTCTTTTGCCTCTTTGGTTGCTCTGCTCAATTTAGCCTTCAAGCTCCTTATCCAGGCCTTTGCACTCATGTTATGTGCCCTGTAATGACAAGCCATCCTCCTCAGTATGGTTTTGTCTCTGTTGGCCTTCTCCAGTAGTCTCTCTAGGTGGATATTGATCCGCTCTAACTAGGACTCATGGTCGTTGTTGATCTCTTGCTCCAAGGTAGTAAGCTTGATTCTCCTTTGCTGGGAAGCTTGTCGATTCTCACGGATGCTTTGCAGCTCCATGATTGCATGTTGGTCCTCAAGCTACTTTTTCCTCTGCTCCATATACCTTATGATCCATCTGGCCCTCTCCACATTGAGTGGAAAGTCTTGGATCTCCGTGTTCTGCTCCTGAATGGTCATCCTAAGTCGGGAATTCTCCGCCTCCGCCTCATCATCCTAAATGAGGATGACATCGGTCTCTTGTTCACCTAATGACCCCTCATCATGCATGGGCCTCTTGCCCTTATCCAGTACCTGTGTCGTTGATGCCGGAAGTGAGGCCCCTTCCACCCTGGGTGGAGATAACACTCGCTTTGCTATTGCAAACAAGTGCCTACTTCCTCTCTGATATGTAACAAAAACTGGCATGGTAGTGGTCTCATGGTGCTCATACTGATGATAAGGAACACCCATCTCTTGCTCTGGCTCTAATAGTACCTGTGATGTGTTGAAGAAGTCACGGGATATGAAGTCCTCCCAAGCAATGCCCTGTAATCCCAACTGATGATCCACCAACATCCGGATAAGAGCAAAGTCATACACACTGTTAAGCTACTGCTGATGGGTATTATGCAGCATGAAGGTGTTCATCCTCTCTATGTTCCTGCATATGAAAAATG
>APFE030854716.1:151927-169336 GCA_000404065.3 Pinus taeda | reverse complement strand
CTATTGATACCACTTACCTGACCGTTGCGCTCCCACCATTATCCTTATGCAACCTCATCCATATGTTAAACTCCATCAAATCAAATTCATTCCCTATATAATTAACCTATTAAGCATTCAATTGGCTTAGAGGTTAATTCAACAAACTTGCGCCACCAATGGAAAACCAAATTGCTATATAAACCTACTTCCCATCTGTCAACGAGTTATTGAATTCATGTTTTATCACTGTTAATTGATTTTTTTATAGGTTGTTGGACTCAATCTCGACATTGTCAATCACCAACGACACTCTCTGTCTGATCATTTCTAGTTTATTCCTTCTTTTCCTATCTCCAGAACCTGACTTATGTCTGTGAATTGTCTCCTCCCAATTCAAATTTCACTCCTTCTCTCAGCCATAGCCATGATGCCTCCAAAGGATAAAGAACCATAGGAAATTGTCAATCCTCTAATCTATCCTCCTGTAGATCTTCACCACATCCCTATAGCTGATAGAGACCACAAAATTCATGAGATATTATGTGAACTTGACCTCTTTGAGATTTACTGCTGGTTAGAAGACAAGTATATTGATAAATCAGATGATATCCAACTATGGGAGTAAAATTTACCTCACTACATCTTTCCTCGTACCCACAACACCCCTGATTTTATTAGAAAATGTCATGCTTCATACTTGCCAAGCCAAAGGGCCATTGTCACCCCCACTGGAGAAATTTTGTTTACCATAACCCCTTAGGCCATTGATTAGATGATGCAAGCCCCCATAGTAGAAAATGCTACCTCATTTTCTTATGAAGCACTGGTTGAAATATACCATAAACTAGAGTTTGTCAAAAGAGCCTAAACTCTTAAACTATTTTTGACATAAGATGCTACATTACCAAAGAAAAATCATCCTTATCCCTCCTCCATATTCCCTAAGAGAGCAAAGATAATTATCACTATTGTTTCCTACCTTCTTGGCTATTACTCTGATCAATTGGTATATGAGGCCATTATAGGATTTTTTTTTTCCATCTTCTTTGCTGATGCTAAGCCCTTATTTGTGTTTAATTTCAGCCATTTTCTTGCAGAATCCATTCATCAACAACTGGTTAAATTTCCAATAGAAGAGGTATTCAAATATGCCTATGTGTTAGTCTACATGTTCCTATACTTTCAAGGGGGAAATATTAACCTATCTTTGTAAAAGTTGGATGAGAAGGGAGACCAATAGTTAGTCATATTTTGGACCACTTTGGTTGTGAAAGAGAAAAAAGAGTACACTTATAAACAATTTATAGAGATGTTTGTTCACCCAGCAATAGGTCTCATGAACAAAAGAATAGAACCAAGGATTAGTGAAGAAATCAAAAGGGTGTTGCAGTTGTCAGATCAAGTTCAGATAAGGGACTAGTACCTGTATGAAAATTATTCAGAAATAAGGATATTTGGATGTAAGCTCTGTAGGTTTTAACCCTACATAGAAAGTACCTACATATGAATTCTAAACATAGAAAATAAATAATGCGAGAGCATAACACATAAAACACATATACATAGAGGTTTTCCCCTGGATCCCAAAACCAGGACTACTAGCTTGATTTTTCATTACTTTCCTTTCAATGTTACAATACATATTTATACATGTCAAAGCATCCAATACCATGGATTGAAAACCATCACATCCAAAACCCTGTGTGAAAAACATGCACAAAACCATAGGTAGGTCCACCCAACCTAATATAGGGTCCAAAAAACAAAATTTTCTCAGGCGCTACCCCAAACCCCATAGAGGGGGGTTACCTACACCCATCAAACCCCTTATGATTCCCCCGCTATGCAATCAGCACAATGAAGGGGGGGATCCACCCCCGCCCCCCCAACCACATGGGCTAGTCGTGGAAAGAATATAGCACAACCCAAGTTCCTGTATAATTGTATCAAATTTCTGATACCACATCCTTGGTGATTGTTTTAACCCATATAGAGACTTCTTTAACTTGCATAACATTTCTTTCTTACCCTTCACTGCAAAAACCTTCAGGTTGCTTCATGTATATCTCCTCTTCCAGATCGCCATGAAGAAATGTTGTCTTCACATCCATCTATTCTACCTCAAAATAAAACGGAGCAACAATAGATAAAATTAATCTAATAGAAGCTACCTTGGAAACAGGAGAAAAAATATCACCAAAATCAATTCTTGGCACCTGCGAATAACCTTTTGCTACCAACCAAGCTTTGTATTTCTCCACCTTTTCTTCTGCATTTGTCTTCTTCTTGAACACCCATTTGTTTCCAATGGGTTTCCTTCCAGCTGGCAACTCCACCAGATCCCAAGCCTCATTTTTGTGCAAAGATGCCATTTCACTAACCATAGACTCTTTCCAGAGTTTTCCATCCTCTGAATCTACTGCTTCCTTCACAGTTCTGGGATCATCATCAGTAACAAATAAAGCAAAATTTGAATAGAAAGCAGATGGACTATACCTTTCCGACTGCCTTCTTTCTCGAACTCATCTTCTCGCACCTGGAGTTTGTGGGTCTTCATCTTCTTATTCCTCCTCTGCTGTAGAGTGTGATTCTTGCTCCTTAAGCTTAAACATTATCTTCTCAAGTTCCTTTGGTTGGACTTCATGTTTAATAACATTTTTCACCTCTCTGAACACCACATCTTTGTTGTACATAACCTTACCTGTTACTGGGTTCCAAAGCTTATAACCCCTTAAACCATCGTTATACCAATAAAGATGCACTTTCCAGATTTACTATCCAACTTGGTTCTTTTCTCCTTTGGAACATGTACATATGCATCACATCCAAATACCCTCATATGCAAAAGAGAGGGTTTCTTATCAGTCCATGCCTCTTCTGGAGTCTTACCCTCCAACGTTGATGAAGGTGATCTGTGACTAGGTAACATGTTGTCTCCACTGCCTCTGCCCAGAATTCCTGCCCTAACTTGGCACCACTAAGCATGCTTCCTGCCCTTTCCATCAACATCTTGTTCATTCTTTCTACAACTCCATTTTGCTCAGGTGTGTATGGGGGAGTCTTCTGCCGTGCTATACCACACTTCTTACATAATTCTTCAAATTCCTTACTACAAAACTCTCCACCTTTATCTGTCCTCAACACCTTTATCTTCTTCTCTGTCCAGTTTTCCACCAGAGCCTTAAATTTTTTAAACTTGTCAAAGAATTCAGATTTCTTCTTAAGGAAACATATCCATGTATTCCTTGAGAAGTCATCTATAAATGATACATAGTACATGGTGAACACCAGTATTGCAGCAATAATGTTGCAACCTCTGGGCTTCCTACTTTATTTTTATCAACCCGGTAGTTCGTAACGAACTTGGAAGTGACGGTGGTGTATGCACAAGTACTGGTTCTTATTGCACGTTTCCACTTGGTTAGCTGGCACAAGATCACTAGGAACTCAAGACAACTTCTATGGATTCTATAAGAAGCTCTATATGTGATGAAATAAAGGAAATATTACTCTACAGAGGCTACTCTACTTGCAGAAAGGAAAAGAAGACTGAAATGTAAAGTAAACCTAGCAAACCCTACTTAACCAACTAAACCTACTTTTGCAGAAAGAGAGATGAAAAACCATGAAATGAATGACATTACCTACTTAGGAAGTAAACAACATCTACTCAAGCAATTTCTAGAAGTAAATGAGCAAAAAACATCTTTTTGGATTGTTATGTATTTTTATGTGAAAATGTCATGTATGTAATTTATTTGATTGTGAATGTGGCAACGATTAGGTGGTAATGAAGGGTGACTTTGGGATTTACAGAGGTGTAGCATGGTGTGTATGGGTCCTAGGAGGTATCAGGTGGCCTTCTGAAGGCTTTTCTAGTAATCAGACTAAAAAGCAGGCTACAGGAAAATCTATAGGAGGTTACAGGGGATCTATAAGAGGTCTACAGGAGGTCTACAAGAGGATGTCGAGAGTATTTTTGGAGGTTTTGAAGGTAGGAAAGTGGGTGGAAAGGGTGGCTGAAGGCTAGGATTATGTGTTAAGGTGTCTAGGGTCCATCAAGAATGATTAGGAGAGAGAAAGATGGTCGTATTTGTTCAAGGAAAGAGAGGAAAGTCTATGGAAAAGTGCAGAATACTGAGGCAGATTTGAGATGAACTTTGGGTGACCTATGGGGCGTAGATCAAAGAGAGATTGTGATGGATGATTGGATAAATTTTTGTGAGAAGAGATTTGCTGCAAGAGAACTGAAGATCAAACAATGAGATTAAGTAGGCAAGGAAACTAGATATATCAAAAAAAAAGAATTTTGCATCAAGCTAATCTAGATTTTGAGCCATGGAAAGAAATGCTGAAAAATGATATAATGAGAGAAAGCATGCAAGATATAAATGAGCATGGTGAAATAGATCTAAAGCAAATCATTAACCTTCTAACAAATTGCAACACTAGAAATCCTATGGAGAAGGCAAATCTGTGTTTTTGTGGCAGCAAGAGGGTCTTGGCCTCAGTTCATGGTCCCAAAGGGAGGAAAGGAGGCCAAGGATCTATTGATGGTGTTTTTGTATCTTATTTATATCATTGTTTGACCTACTATACAAAACTTAAATGGAAACAACCTTCTAAATCACCAAAAGCAACGTATTCTTAATCAACAAAGAGATTTATCTAACAACAACTAATTCATAAACTGAAACAAAGCATATAAATACAAACAAGAGGAGCTTGGCTACTTGGATTGAGCCCTAACCTAAGAGCTTTAGTCCTCTGAGGTAACTTAGTTCTATCTCAAAAAATATCTCATCTTTATTATCAAAATAATAATAGGATTACAAGCAACTTTCAACGAAAGTAAGCTCAAGTTGAGCAGAGAAAAGCTGCAACATAAATTTGAAAATTTGACTAACTTCCTAATGAGGCCCTAGGCCTTTCTACTTGTACAATTGAAGCTCTCAACATCTTCCTTAAAATTAGGGAGGCTTGGCTCCCAAAACTTGATATAAACAAAAGTTATCCTCCACTTTCTCGATTGCCTCATAGTGCATTGATGTGGTTGTTTGTGCTCCGAGCTGCATGAAGGAGAATTCGAAGAGGGGAGTCATAAATGAGGGGGATACCCTCCTATAAATCCTCTCCCTTGTATACTTCAAATTATTGTTGCCAATTTTCCATTAAATCTTTGACTTTATCTCCCAAAATTCAACAAAAATCTGCATTAAACACATATTAGACTCCATGGCATAATGACCAACCCAACTCACTCCATAAGCATAAATATAATAAAAAAATATGCAATAAGCTAAGCGAATAATTGATTAAACTATGTTAGGAGGCAAAATGAGCCCATATAATTACCCATTTATGGGGCTTATCATTACATAGACTTACCTAGTGATGGAACCTTCACAGGTCCAAACACATCACTGTGCACAAGCTCTAATATCTATGTCACCCTCTTACCACAAGAGGGGAAACTCACTCGATTCTGATTCCCATATACACAATTTTCATAGAAATTGAAATCCAGAGAGCTATAACTCTTACCTTCTACCATACATTTACCATGAAGTATTCAAAGGCCCTTCTCTCCATTATGTCCAAGCCTTTGATGCCACATCATGGTCTTCTCTCCAGAGACCACTAGATTTTCTGCTCCTCTTTCAGGAACCACAAAACTATTGCACCCATCAACAAAAGTGCTACCTTGTAGCTTATACAGAGTTCTAATCCAAACTCCCTACATCAATAGTAGTGATCCCTGAACCATCTTGCGGATATCCTTCTCGAACACTGTTTTTACACCTACATCAGCCAACTTTCTTACGGAAATCAGAATTTTGGCCAATGCAAGAATATGCAGAACACCCAGAAGTGTTCTAACCCTTCCACCTTGTAACTTCAACTTTACATTTCCACGACCAATAGTTCTATCCTTCCTTTCATCCCTCAAGAAGACATCACCACCATGATATTTTTCATACTCGCAAAACCACTCTCTATGGGGTGTGAAGTGAAAAGATGCACTTGAGTCAATCAACCATACCTCATGATCTACATGTGTACTTGAAGAAGCCAAGTACATATCCCCACCTTCATCTAAGGTGGTTTTCACCTCTACAAAAGGAGCATCATCAAATCCATTTACTTTGTTAGGAGCTTTATATTTATAGTCCCTTTTGTAGTGCCCTTCCTTTCTGCATTTCCAACAAAGCACCTTTACAGGTTTTCCTAGAGATTTAGCTCTTCCACTCAATGACTTATTTTTGTTTCTATTCTGGGACCGTCCTCATATAAAAAAGGAATCATCATTCAGGCTCTCCATGTCTCATCTCCTTTATCAGCAAGGATGAGCCTATTTCATCAAACTGCAAGGAAGTTGCATTACTACCTATTGCAATAACCAGACTATCCCACAAATCTAGTAGAGAACACAACAAACTGATGCACTTATCTTCATATGACATTTTAATATCAACAGATAATAACTGACTTACCATAGTATTAAATGCATTCAGATTCTCTGTCACTGAGTCTCCATCTTTCATCCTCAAGGTATACAACGTTTTCTGTAGAAACAGTTTATTCACCAGAGACTTAGATTGGTACAAAGCCCCTAACTTGTCCCACAAAGCCTTCGCCGTAGCTGCCTATGATACATTCAACAATACTAAATCTGAGACACATAATTGTATTATGCTCTTTAACTTCTGATCCAACTTATTCCATTCTTTATCGGACACTCCGTTGGTTTAGTACCTGGATCTACCACGATCCACTGATCTTTATCCACCAATAGATACTCCATATTTAGTTTCCACAACTCAAAAATCTGACCCTTAAATTTATCGATCTCTATCATTCCACTACTTGTCGTCTTCTTTCACCACCAAAATCGATCTCGTAGATCTCCCACTAAATAGGGTCTACCATGGGCTCAAGTGAAACCCCTCAGTAGCGAAGGCGTCCCCTTGAAGCCAAAACAACTCTGATACCAAATGCAGGTTTTAACCCCGTACATAAATTACCTGCATATGAATTCTAAAGCACAGAAAATAAACAATGTGAGAGCATAACACATAAAATGCATATACACAGATATTTTCCCTTGGATCCCAAAACCGGGACTACCAGCTTGATTTTTTATTATTTTCCTTTCAATGTTACAATACATATTTATACATGCCAAAGCATCCAATACCATGGACTGAAAACCATCAAGTCCAAAACCATGTGCGAAAAACATGCACAAAACCATAGGTAGGTCTGCCCAACCTAATATATTGTCCAAGAAACAAAATTTTTTGGGGCGCTATCCCAGACCCCATATAGGGGGGTTACCTACACCCCTCAAACCCCCTATGACCCCCCTGCTACACAATCAGTGCAACAAAGGAGGGGATTCGCCCTCCCTCTAATCACGTGGGCTAGTCATGGAAAGAATATAACACAACCCAACAAGCTCCCACCTTACTAGTTGCTAAAATTTGTCCCAATGAGGATTTTTTCCTTAGAATACATCAGGGAGATGATCAATATGGATGAAATCCACTTTGTGGCTGCCAAGAAAAAGTCCCATTTTAAGATAAAAACATAGGTTAACTCTTTCATTTGCAACAACAGGGCATTATGGGAAGAGGAAAATAATATTTTGAAGGAAATGCAGTTCAATCTCAGTTTTACTTGGTCTTATGATCCATTAGGGATCATTTCTAAACTAAGGATAGAAACCAAGTCTACTCCTTACTTTCAAAAAACCAGGCTAGAAATAGAAAAAAACAAAAATCAGCTAGAGTGGACTGAGCACACTTTATAGGAGGTAGAAGAACAACAGGTCTCTTCATCAATAGTGGAGACTCCTACCATGCAGGGGAAGACAACCAAGAGGAGTAGAAAGGAAGAGTCCCCTTTAGGGACTAATATTTTCAGTGAGGGGTTTAAAATTATATACGGAAAGAAGGCTAAGCTTAGTTCCAGACTAGGCCTTATCGATTATTCAGAGAAACAAACCATTATCACCACTAATGAGCCACTTGTTTCTTCATTAGTGGGTGATCATTCTACACAGTCTCCCACTACCTATTCAACTTCACAAGAGAAACAACAAATAATACAGTCAGGTACATCAACTTTAGGTGAGGCAGAGAAGAGTATAATGGATATCTTCAAGGAAATAAAAGTGAAAAATAAATCCTTGAAGATTAACACTTACAACCAGTTCTAGAAGCAGACTTCCAGTGCCCAAAGAAGGCTACTATCAGCCTTTGACTCATAGAAGGGGAAAATTTATATGGCATTCCTTCAGGGAAAATTTCGTCAGCCCAAGGGAGTATCAGACTACAAAAACACATCTTTTGAGTTTGATTTCAAGGATATACATCCCATTGACCAAATGGAGATGCATAAGTAGGCTGGGGAAATGATTTTCTCTACTGTCACTAACACAACCATGACTTTGTCCAAATTACAGGTTACACTAGAAAATGTCCAGTCATAACTAAATATGGATAAAGTTTCTGCTCTTGCCAAAGACACTAGGATTAAAACCTTGGAAGATTTGGTAATCAAACTGGGTTATGATCTTGCAAACATCAATGTTGCAGAGGAGCTAGTAAAAAAAAATAATTTGGTCATAGAAACATTGAGGAAGCAGTTAAAAATGCTAGCTACTGAAGATCCTCTAGCTAAGGATATTGCAGACATAGAGACTCAAAAGGTAGAGATGCTGAAACTTATCATGGAGTAGACTGCATAGCTCAAGAAAATGGAGACATAGATGGATAAATTGATCAAAGAAAAGGAGAAAGCTGCTAAAAAGATCACCCCTTTAGAAACACTTCCTATCACAGTCATTCCTACAACCATACCAGCTACAACAAGTATAGGAGATGCTGCAGACCAGTTGGCCAATGCAGTCCAAAATATGTCTCTACAGAATGAAGAAATTAAGAAATTGCATGACCAAGTGAAACTTCTTGAGGATCATCAAAAGAAATTTGAGAAAATTCATGCAGCAGAGCTTTAGAGAGCTCAAAATCAGATATAAGTATGGAAGAAGTCAGAAGTTGAGTCTTCCATTGGCCACACTCTGGGTAATGTCAAGGAAATCACATGGAACAACATCATTGAGGAGATAGATGAAATACGGCCATGTATCCAAATTATTTTTTAGTGGAAGGAGTTGATGGAAAAGGCAAAGTAGACAATTACCAATATAAATGCTCAACTAGGAGAGATGCCTGCTACAACCAACAACATTATAAAGTTTCTTAATTATAAAAACAGGTATGAACTGGATGATCTAGAAGTTGATGAAAGGAATGAAACTATTCTATAGGTGAAGAAATTTCTGACCAAAAATAACTTAGTAGTGCAGTTGACAGAGAAGTGACACACTCTTGAAGTTGCATTCAACATATTTTTCACAAGAATTGATGCATTGAACAAGAAGGGTCTGCCTTCACTATTTGTGATAAATGATAAATTGTGACCAGGGAAGAATATTTGAAGAAACTTTAGGACATTGCCAAGGACACAGCCAAGTCCTCCAACATCAAAGATTCCATGATGGGCAGGTCATTTCATTAAGCCATCAACAACATATGTTTTATTCAACATGAGATAAAACATATTTTCACTGTAAAACCCACTTTTTCTCGGTATACTGAGGTAGATGAAATCTACCGTAGGGTAACTAAGATAGCAATTCTAGATGAAGAGTAGTGGGAAAAGTTGTGTGAATTTCAGGATTAAAGGATAGATCAGCTTCACCAGCGCAGCACCCGAATAGTGGCTACTCAACAACGTCTTTCCTTCAAAATAGGGCCAAATGTTTAGATTCATTCTTTTTTATCAAATTACTTCTATTTCCGTTAGTTTTAAGTAATAATAGAATGTCATTTCACTCAGGCATTTATTGTAATATTTTATATTTTATTTAAATACTTCATTTTGTCGAAGTATTGAGGGTTGCACCCTTGAACTAGTTGTTACACAGTATTTTGTCACCGTCTCTATTACCCCTTCTCCCATACATTGGAGGACATATTCCAGGACCTATGAGAAGTGACATAACCTAAAAACACCTGCATCATATCCCCTTGAGTATGTACTCCATATTCCCTGAAGACACCTTCTGCAAAATACCCATAAATATAGCCCTTTTTCCATTGGCGTTATTCCACAGTGTATCACTCGTGCCAATGGGGCAAATCATCCAAAGAGGGCGCACCAGCTGGCGCTCTGTGTCAGAGTCACACTAGCGCCAACCCATTTGGGTAAAGTTTTTAACAAACAAACTTCCGAAGGTTCCTTCTAACCTATTCATGAACTAATTCCAGTTTGAGTTAGTTGAGTTGGGCTTCGAATCTCCCAAGGAGGGAAGTAGTTCTCCACCTCTCATGGAAGCTTCCTAATGATAAGGACAATCCCATGAATTTGGTGGATGGTCTTATCTACTCCTCCTATCTCTATATAAGCTTGTATCTTTGCCTTTGACAAACTAGTTAGTAATTCTATTCTTCAAGCTTCCAAATCTAAGTCCCAAAGTCTGAGAATTGCTAAGCTCATGTTGCAAGAGGTCTTGTTCACCCCCATAAGGCTATATCTTTAAGGAGGAGATCCATGTCCAAGTAATCAAGGAGAGAGAGGCTTGTTCCCCATCTCCTACAAGCTTTGCAAGGCATGTGTTGCTGATCACGCAGCCAAAGGAGGATTTGACGTCAGAACTTGGTTGTATTCTCTTTTATTTATCAATAATAATAGACGACTATCATTATGGTTCCACTCATGTGTCTTTATAATGATGTTTGAGTTGTATCCTTTCTCACTGATACATAATTGCATTTCTTGGGTTTTATGCTTGTATTTTTTTTGTTCTTTGCATGTGCAGGTGTCTGTTCACGAGGATCATGAGGATTGTGACCAGCTAAAGCGAAAGAACGAAAGCGACGACTCTCCTACGACTACTAGCGTTGGATTTGAGGTAGGCCCTCATCATTGGCCTTTACTTTGCAATTAGGAACCTGCGTGTTAGCGTTGTTTGATTGTTGCTAGACCCCATTTAGGCTAGTGGGATCGCCTCTGTTCGCAAAGGGGATTTACCTACACAACAATTTGTCGACTCTGCTGGGGAGTTGGCTTTTGCCTTGTTTGTTTATCTTGTCTTGTTGTTTGATTTGTAAACTGTAGATGGAGCCTGAAGTTTGGCCAGATAGCATTTGAAACACTATTTCTTTGCATTAATGAAGTAGATCAATGCTACTTCAGTCCATTTCTGGTTTGGTTTGCAAATTGAATGACTTGGAACTTGCCTTGTTTCTTGGTTATTTCTTTGGTTTCTCCTACCTATTTAGCTTTCTGGGTTGAATGCCTGTGTTGCTTTTTGTCTCTTGGTGTACTTAGGTATTGTTGGTTCGACCTTGGCTCTTTTGGTTTTATTTTCCCATAGCAAACTTGGCTGGCGCTGGTTTATAGCGTGATAGTCATGCCAGTTGGCGCAAGTTGCACATTTACAACCTGCGCCAATTCCTAAAAGGCGCTTGTTGCAGCCTGACAGTCGCGCTAGGCCTGTAAACTTTGAAGTTTGCTTGGGTTTGAGCCTCCTGAGCTTGGTTTTTGTTCTGGGTACCTTTTTTCGACTGCTTGAGTGTGTTGGAGTCTTGTTTGACTGGTTTTAAGTCTCTTTTTTGAGAAATTCTTAATTTGAGTGCTAATCGCCTTTGAGTGTTTTTATTTTTTGATCTTTGGAACTCTCACCTAGTTTTCTTGATTTTCACTTGATTGGTTCTTGGATTACATTAGAATCATCTTGTGTTTGAGAATTCTCTTGCATAGATCACACTTGCATAATTAAAATTCTTATTTGTGCATAGATTACATTTGCATACTTTTCAAGTGAATTGTGCATAGATTACAATTGCGTAGATTACCTTTACCCTTTGGGTGTTTGCCATTTTCTATCGATTTCACATTTCTAGCCCTAGGGCATCTAGTGGCTTTGTGTGTCGAGCATTCCTTAGGAGTTTTGGTCTTCTATTGGTCCAGTCAACTTTTTGATTGCTCCTTTGCACTCACTTAGTGGTTGTTAACCGTTTTATTGCGTTATTTGGGTGACTTGCTTTGTCTTTAGTTGAATTTTGCTTCGTCTCACTTTGAGCCTAGATTACACGGCTCACTGGTGTCTTTGGGATCTTTCTTGTTCTTTGGATGTTTGATTTGTGATTTAGGGAACTGAATGTGCTTGTATTGAATAGAATTTGTTTGTTGTCATTTCTCAAAGTTGTTTAGTGCATTTTGCCATCAACAAAAGGAAAAAACCTCTTTTGCTTTGTATTAGTTAATGAGAATTAGAACTTTTCATTTTGATTAATGATTAGTGATCTTAAAGAAAAGTTTGTTAATTTCCATTAGCTGCATTAGGGAATTTCTTTGTTTTTTTGTGATCGTTTCATTTGCGTGAAAGCTCTTTAACTCTCTCGTAATTAGCATTCATCGAATGAAACGACGTGTTTTGGCATATAGATTGCATTTAGGGAATTTTGAGAGATTACATACGGTAGGACCTGAAAACCGAAACCTAACACAAGATCAACTTTAAAATAAACTAAATGAATCTAAAAATGCATTGGAACATAACGCTCACATTCTAGAGGTCTAGGCTAGAGACGTGCTCCGGCGTCGTTAAACCTAGTAACTTTTGCTTCCACTCAAGGTTGGGCGATTCCTCCTTTTGTGACTCAACTGTGGTCTAGTACGGACTTGTGCTCCCACGTACCGTCGATTATATGGGGAGACTCCACTAGGTTATCATCCTTTATCCATAGGAAGCCGTGTCTACCACCTTATAGCCCATAACGCACTGAACACAGCATTCGGGAAGATTGACTGCCGTACGGAAAGTCCTTGGTTTTCATATGATTGCTAAGGTGTATATGCAGTTTTACAGATTGTCTGGTAAACCCTTTGCCTAGTTCTCCAGAGTAGTCCCTTTTGATCCTTTTCGAACTCCCTAAAAGAAAAGGCTCATCTGAGCACTTGTCACTTCAAGCTCATTAAACATTCGAAGGCGACTAGAGTCATCTTTTTGTCCTTTTCTCGACTCTCTAAAGATGAAAAGGTCAAGTTATGTCCTCGTGTCTTAAAATTAAATTACCCGTGATCACATGCCCTGTTAGATTTTGTTTGTTGACAATTTGATTGTGTGTCTTGACTTTTTTTCAGCCCCGTGTGTGATTTTCAATTTTGATGGCAACTTTTCCAGAGTTCACCAACCCAGGAATCCCCTCTAAAGGGAATCCTGGTCATTTTCCTCCTTTTGGGAGTGTTGGTGCTCCTTACATGGCAACGTTGTCCCTTCCTGGGTTAACTGTTGGGTTGCCTGTTTGGTTGTTCTCGACCTCCGTGGTCCCTAGTGTTTCAACTACTGGTCAATCAGTTCCTCCACCCGAACAACATCATATTGATTCCAAGGTGGACCTCTCCCCTTCTTCGCCTGTTTCTAAGTCCTCATCTTCTACTTCGCCTAGTGAAAGTCTGGATTCAAATAACCAGGAGGCTAGGAAGAAGAAGAAGAAGTCTCATAAGCGAGAGGCTAAGAGTGCAACTCCTCTGAGTACATGTCAGGTCGGAACTCCTTCTTCTCCTCCGTGGAAGGTTAAGTTTCCTTGTAGATTGTGCAAGGGAGACCATCTTCTCCGGGATTGTCTTGGCCTTCCTAAGGTCCTAGAAGTATGGTCTCATGATCTGGCCTACCCCTCATCATCATTTGAAGTTCATGGCAATGCTACCTTACCAACTGGCAATGGTAAGAAGAAAGCAAAGATTCGATTCCCCTGTAGGCTATGTGAAGGCAACCATCCCCTTCACCTTTGTCCTCTCATGGATAAAGCTTACGCTATCTTGGAAAGTCTCACAACTTCTTCTCCCCGTTGGATATCAGAGGCTCTCTTTAGATCCTCCCTCTGTCGACAAAGAGATTGATTTAGATCCTTCTCTTGTCCATCCTCCTCTTTCCGAACCCGGCTGTGCTAAGCCTGTTCCAGACCAACCATTGGTCGGAAAGAGTGTCGATTCAGGTCCACCACCTATCGATCACTCCATTTTGGAAGAGCGTCATGCTCATGTTCTTCTCGTCTCATCAGATTCTCTTGAGTCTGAGAATGACTCTCCTATCCCATCTGATCCTGAGAGTCCTTCGGCGCAGGGGGCAATCATATGATTCCCCCACCAAGTAGTTTAGTCGTTTCCTTCGACTGGAGCCACCTGACTGCTTTCCGCCTTCCATCCCATGTGCCTTTCCAGATTACAGTACATGCCTATGATACGCCAGTACCTGGCACTGTCTTGGATGAAGGTGCATATGTCAGTCTTATGCCTTCCACTACTTGGCAAGCTTTGGGCTCCCCACAGCTTGTGCCGGTCGCACAAAATCTGATGGCATTTGACGGAGGAACCAGTCAACCATTAGGGATCCTCCCACAGTTCCCTATTACTTTGAGAGGAAAAACCATCTATATAGACGTACTAGTTACCCAAGGTGCTTTAGATTTCAGTCTTCTCCTTGGGCATGACTATGTTATGTCATGGGGGGCCTTGTCTCTTCACTTTTTCATGTGGTTTGCTTTCCACACGACGAAAGGATGGTGACTATAGATCAATTATCATTATTTAGTCCCCCGGTGCCTCCTGCGCCGTTGTCATCCCCTCCTGGTTTTTATCCACCAATTGTATCTGCCCCGCCACAGGTCAACTACGTGGCGACTTATCCCGTGACTATATCCAGTGATGTCGCCGTCAATCATAGTGTCTTGGGGGCATTAGGTCCTGACTTCCAAGATGTGATCCTTCCACCGAGAGTGGCACTCTTGGACGCTACAACTTCCTGTTCATTATGATGAATCTGGTGTGGAGCATAGTTCGTTTTCATATGTCAAGCTCCTTAAAAAATGAAACTAGGTCTGTTCAGAGCATAGTTCGTTTTCCTATGTCAAGCTCCTTAGAAAATGAAACTAGGTTTGGTTGGAGCATAGTTTGCTTTCCTATGTAAAGCTCCTTAAAAAATGAAACTGGGTCTGGTTCGAGCATAGTTTCTGATCTTGTGTCAACCTCATTAAAAAATGAAACAAGGGTTATGAGGATAGTTCTTTTACTGTGTCAACCTCATTAAAAAATGAAACAACTCCCTTTCCAAATCGATTATTTTGATTAAGATCTCATAAAATACAAGTCGAGTCTTTCCAAAATCTCGAAAGTGAACCTTCATTCCATCCACTTTGTTGAATGCAATGAAGCTTGGGGGCATGTACCTCATTTTGCGTCATTATGCTGGGGGCATGCGAAC
Organism: Pinus taeda; assembly: GCA_000404065.3. Taxonomy (NCBI): domain Eukaryota; kingdom Viridiplantae; phylum Streptophyta; class Pinopsida; order Pinales; family Pinaceae; genus Pinus; species Pinus taeda. The sequence goes on along the minus strand of APFE030854716.1, from coordinate 154,017 downwards.
TTATAAAAAGCATAGTTTTCCGTTTCAAGCTTGTGTAAACATGAAATTGAATCTAAGCAAAGTTCTCCATGGTTCAAGCTTGTGTAAAAATTAACCCATACCCATTTTACATCTTGTGGTTGCTGTCTTTATCCACTAAAATTCTGTTAGATGAGCCTTGGTTGTTTCATCCCCACCACCATCTCTGTGGCTGATCATATGCTTTCACTTTCTTGTTTTCCTTTCCTGAGGGACCACAGTTAAGAGTGGTTTTGTTAGCCAGCCTCTTGACCATTACATGTTTTGAGCAGTTCCACCATTTTCGGAACCAGTTGCTACCCTTTATACCACTTGTTCCTCTAGGACGAGTCACCTTTAAGCTCTTTTCTGACTCGTAAAATATGAAAAGATTGTCGAGTATTTTTTCCTTTTTGACTCGTTAAAAAGAATAAAAATGGAGGTCTACTTTCAGCTCTTTTCTGACCGTTTAAAAATGAAAAGATTGCCAAGTTATTCCTCTTGACTCGTTAAATGTAAATAAGAGGCAGTCACCTTTAAGCTCTTTTTCGACCGTGTAAAGACGAAAAGATCGTCGGGCCCTTATCGTTTCAGGATCGTTAATGGTTACGAAACGACGTGGTTTCGATCACTTTTTTACTTTTTTAGGTCGAAATCACTACATTTAAAAAGTACTCCTCAGTTGTAATGACTGAGCGGTTTTTTCAAGCATTGTTTTATACCTTTTCGGGCTCAACAGACACAACTTTATGAAAAAGGACACCCCTGGAGTTTCCTTTTCCGTTGTCTTTTCAAAGTCTCTAAACATGAAAAGACGCCGAGTTCTTCCTTTGTCAGACTCGTTAAAACTTAATGACATTGGATTCTGTCGAAATGAAGCCTCCCAAGCATATTCTATTCCCGTCAAGCTTGTCATCCAAAAATAACTAGGGTACTTGCCAGAAATGGTGGGGAAAAAAGAACCACAATTATCGTCATGTTGGCAGTATGTCGCTCTTGAACATGGCACTTGTTTTCATTCGTTTCTGGGTGGGGGCATCTCATCTTGTTTTTACACTTGCCTCTGTGGGTTTGGGTTATCCTGTTTGACCCCTCATCTACTCATTGATTTGTCACCATGACCCCTGATCATTTGATGTCAAATACCGTCAAGTCCACTGTCGTGCTGCCAATATGTTCAAGAGAAGTTGATCTCTGCAGAATACTCAACCTCCCTCTGATACCTCACACAAAATATTTTATTCTTCTCTGTCTCGTGTCGATGATGTGGGAAACATTATGGCCCACCTTCGATCAAGGTCACTTCTTGTCGACTTCAGCTCATTATCCAGGAAGATTGACTTAGAGACTCTCTTCAGGTACCTTGGAGCCTGCATGCCTCAATGGCAGGTTCTTCGTTCTCGATGCGAGGTTTTCATCATTGGCCTCCGATCGGATGATTCTACGGGTGTTCGACACCGGCTCGTTGATTCACACGCCATGGATTGTACCTATAGTACCTTGAGGACCATTGTCATTATTGGTGGTACCTCTCGCATCTATTAATAGTTTTCATCATTTACTGGTAATCAGACGATGTTCTCGCATGTTTGACTTTGACTCCCATATTCACATGCTTGAACTTGTACTTTGTTCGGGTCGATATGGAGTGCAAGACCCTGGATTTTGTCTGTTGAGATCCAGGTTTCCTTTTGTGGATTATTATCATCACTACATGACTCATTCACTGGATGGATGCGACCATGCCTGAGTCTATTTATCGATCCTCACTGGATGGCTGCGTCCATACCTTGGATCCATATTTTTATGTACTCTGTGATGGATGGTTGCGCCATACCATGTACATCATGTATTTGAGATATCAGTTGTACTTCCTGTAGGTTCTCCAGCGGCCATGTTTTCAGTCGACCATGTTCTTGTAAAGCATTTCACCCCTCTCTCTCTCGGGCCTCATGCTTTAGGGGGCATCTCTTACACAGTATTTTGACACCGTCCCTGTTACCCCTTCTCCCGTACATTGGAGGACCTATTCTGGGACCTGTGAGAAGTGACATAACCTAAAAACACCTACATCGTATCCCCTTGAGTATGTA